>JAXGGA010008566.1:0-56108 GCA_038373865.1 Uloborus plumipes | reverse complement strand
ATCGGACTTTCTTGGTCCATCTACCGAAAACTACTGATGGGAACAAATACATCCTCGTTGCCATTGACTATTTCACCAAATGGCCCGAAGCATATTCCATTCCGGATCAAGAAGCTACCACTGTAGCAGAGACTCTAGTCCAGCATTGGATCTCGAGATATGGGACACCTTTACAGATCCATTCTGACCAGGGAAGGAACTTCATCTCTGCTGTGTTTAAGGGCCTATGTAAAATCCTCAAAATTGAGAAAACTCGAACGACACCACTACACCCACAATCGGACGGCATGGTGGAGAGATTCAACAGGACAATCCTTAATAATCTCTCGCTTATGGTCTCCAAAAATCAACAGGATTGGGACAAGAAATTTCCTCTGTTCCTGCTGGCCTACCGCATCAGTGCTGTCCACGAGACCACCGGATATTCCCCATCACAGATGCTCTTCGGCCGAGAGCTTCGGCTGCCTTGTGATCTCGTCTTCGGTCTCCCTCCAGATGCGCCTTCATCGCCTGAGGAGTACGTCCAGGATCTCCAGGCCCGGTTGGAAGACGTTCATCACTTTGCACGGGAGCGAATCAACATCGCGACGGAGAAGATGAAGACCCGATACGACACAAGGTCCACTGGTCATGACTTTCAAGAAGGTGACAAAGTATGGCTATGGAATCCCATCCGACGTAAAGGTCTGTCACCCAAATTGCAGTCGCATTGGGATGGACCTTACACAGTTCTCCACCGGCTGAACGACGTCGTAGTGAGGATCCAGAAGTCATCACATTCAAAACCTAGGGTTGTCCATTATGATCGGCTAGCCCCATACTATGGCCATAGTTCGTAAAGTAAATCTAAAGCTACCATGGTAATTTGTTTGTAAATTTTGTAAATAACTTTTGCCTTTAATTGTTTGTAATATTACTCTATTAATGTTATTATTTCGTTCATGTTCTCATTGTTATTGTTTATCATGTTTATGATTGGTCATCATGTAATGTGTGCATCTGTAAGTCTTCCCTTGCTTCTTTTCTGGGGATTGTACTGCCCGGGACGTGCAGTCCTTGGGAAGGGGCAATGTTACAAATCTTGTAAATAGTTGTTGTTTTTCCTGCCTTGCATCATTTTCATTAGTTTTGGTTTTATCTGACGTCATGTTGCAAAAGTATCTGAAGATATCACTTTTATCACTTGTATACCGGCCCCGTAACACTTTGTAGTTTTTACACTTGCCCTAACTTTAATAAGCGTGAAGACATTTTCGCTCGGAGTGGTGTTTTTCTAGCGTTTTCTTGAATGAATTGTTTAAAGTTATGAATGATTTGGAATATTCCAGATATTACTTGAAAGTTGTCGGGAATTCTTTCCGTGTATAAATAGCTGGCCTTGAACACAAGTCAGTCAGTTAGTTTTTCTCAGATGGGTTTTCTGAGATGCTCGTTTTCGTTCGCTTGGGCGGATGGTTGTTTTGCTTTTGTAATTGCTTAATTACTGTTCACGTTAGATACGTGGTGCTGAGTTACTGTTGAGAGTACAGTGTACTGTTTGTTGCCTAATTGCTGATGTTTAGCAATTGTTTTCTGCTCTTATTGTAAATAGTGTAAATATTTGTAAATAAATTTATAGTTACTTCCTCAAGATTGGAATGCTCATTTGAAGAAAGTTGAAGGTGCTACGGACTCGTTACACAGTCTATGAAAATGTGATGTTTTCTAGCGTTCCACGTGCAGTCCTCCTTAGAAGGCAGTAGCGTTACCAGATTGACAAAAGTAATTTTTTCCTACTTCCTATGATCTTAACTTTCTAAAAAAAAATTCATGACGGAAAATACCCAATAGTATATTTATGAAGAATTTCTCTGTACGGTCGGGAAGTTTTGTTCCGATTGACCCCGCTGTTCCTATACACCCCATTTTACGGTATTTTGTTTTATATAACCTATAAACTAAATTTTTAGCTCTTTACGGGGTAATTTTGGGACCGCCCCCAAGGTTGTATACTGGGTTTTTTTTTACAATAGTTGTTTTTTTTTTCAGCATTGCATTGAACAATAAAATGCCTAGAAATTATAAAAGAGCTCTTGGCACACATCCCTACAGAAATTACACTGAATAAAATTTACAAGAGGCTTTACTAGCAATAAAGAACAAGACACTGTCGATCCGAAATGCAATCGGTACACACTCTTGTATACCAATAATACCTTGTCCTTTCTTAGGTAGATAATGCACTTATACAATATTGTGGTGTAACATTGGTACAAAGTCATGTTTCTTGCTATTTCTAATGGAAATAATGCACTGTCCCAATTTTACCCCAATTAGTGGGGTAAGATTGAGACAGTTTAAAATATTTTTTAATAAAATACCCTTGTTCCTAGAGTTATTGTCATATTATATTTTGTTGGAGGAAGACAGGCTTTACATATTAATAATTTTTTCAGTAACCTAACTTAAAAAATAAAAAAAGAAACAGCGTAAAACTTTGAAAAGTGTCCCAAAGTTACCCCATCCTACGGTACTGCAGTGGTCTGATATTGAAGTGTTGGACAAAGAAAGCATCGAATAATACATTTCTGTTCAAGGAACTTCGTATCTTACAAGACATCAATCAAAATTGCCACTTGTAATTTTTAGCACCGGAATATGAGGGATTTGTTGTATATCCATCAAGAGCGACCTAGATGAAAATAGTAATGAGAAAAGTCTAGGTGCCAGTGCTACTGATGTACGAGAGCGCTCCGAATATAAGATATCAAGCACCATCAGCTGAATGTGTAAAAAAAAGCAGTCAAAAACTTAGTACTAAGATATATCACTCACCATCAATTGGGCCATAAGTACGACGAATCATTGAAAGGACTCCTTCTTAACCGGCGGTATTTTAAACAGCCTATTCGGTTGAAATGACAACAGTAATTGAGGGGTTAAGTTTTAGTTGGCAAGCTAGTATCTCTCAATTATGCTGATAAATACAGCAGCTGTTTGCCGTATTGGGCAAAGAAATCATTGAATCATGCATTTCTGATTGAAAAACTTAACACTGACTTTGAAAAAAGAACAAGAGAAAAAACCCTTAACTATTTGCGACTTGACTTCAAAACATGATTGGACAACAACGCATAAAGCTGGAGAAAAATCACATTACCTGTGCTTATACCACCCAAGAAGGTGGTCAAAATAATCTCCGTAGTCAACAGTTCCAGCAATGAAAAGCTCGAAGAAGGAGTCGAAAGTTTCAGAAAATCCATGACCAGGAATATTCCTCATGTGATGGTAGAAGGAGACGCAGGCGTCTTTGGGGTTCCTGGTGACGTAGATGTACTTAGCGTCATCAGACCAGGGAACCATGTGGAAAGGGTAGTGGCATTTCAGAGGTCCTGGTCGTGGCACTTTTTCTGCCCCTTCGGCACCTAGACGAATGCACAAAATATGTTGTCAAAGAAAATAGATTGCAATACGATTGAATCTTGTTTGCTAACAGGAAACTGTACGATAGAGCAGTTTTTCGATTTTTTCTATTTGACAGCTTGATCGAGTCTCGCGGCACACTGAACTGGATTTCATCATTCACTAGTCAAAGCACGGAAAAGAAAGAAACCACCTTTTCCATATGGATAGAACAATTAGTACAACTAACGTAGTACATTTAAAATTATTGTAATATTTTATTTCCTTTATGCAATATTTCAAAAAGAGAAATCTAGTTGAACTTTATTATGAATTAAAATTGTTTATTTTGTCCAATAAAATCCAAACTTTCATTTAACACTACTGAAACATTTGCGAATGCCTTAAGGAACAGGAGCATTTTTTATTCAGCTCTATCTTGAAAGAACAATACGAAAATTCCAAATCCACACTCTAAACCCGATCTCTTTTTGTTCTTAAAAAGTCATTGTGGAGAATCCGTGGTCAAATATTTGCTGAAAATGGTAGGAGTTACGCGAGTTAACAGGAAGCAGCACCTAATTCTGTCTGCAACATGGCCAAAGGTTCTGCCACCAAATTCAATAAAGCTCTTTTTCAGGACATGTGCTGCTGGTCCGTTTGAACATATCCAGTGACCATGACCTATTTTCTCTCTACACAGCTGAATTTTTAATTTGAAACCCGTTTAGCTAGCCCCGTAGAAAAGGTTCAAGCACAACCTTTTGTTTTTTGAATACTTTTGTTTGTTCAATCCTGATTTAGTTGTTTATCTGCTTATGCTGTCACATACTGTTTTTGATCCAAGTCGGAAGTTTTGTAGAGTTAAGGGTCAAATTATCAGTTTGACCCGTTTTTTCAATTCCTTCATTCTTACGATATTTTGTTTGTTTCATTTCCTTGTATTTGAAAATCAAATTAAAAAAAGGATTTTTTTTTTTGCAATTTTTTCTAAAAAAATTTATAAGGGAAGCGGTTAAATAATTTCGTTATACACATTTTATCAAGTTCTTAAAGCAATGTTAAAGGGAGGGGGGTGGTACTTTCAACCCACTGGCTTTAAAAATAAAATGAGATTACCAGCGACGTCCAGGAATGGTGTTATGTGGGTGACTAGTGAAGAAGTCGGTTTTTCGCCATGCCGGAAAATCAGATCGACTATGTGCTGAGTCCAAGTGGTTCCGCACTTCGGGTAGGTGGCGATGATGACGTCATCGCTACGGGGCTTGTAGTGCATGCCCGAGCGAAAGCCGTCGGCCGAGAACATTGCGGGAATCCGTAAACCTTCCACGATTTGGGAATGTGGCGTTCCTGACGGAGTTTCTGCCATGGTCAATACCTGTAAAAAGTAAATAAATCAATCAAAAGCATGATGCACCTTTAATCTGGCCCGGGTAAAATGAGAGGTCTGAGCTTGGGGGTTCATTTTGTCTCGAGGAGAACAGTAGGAATTGCTACATTTGCACGAAAGTTCTATTTCCATCTTCGAGGAAAATGTACATAATTTGTTATTTCAAACCAAAATATTTCCGAAAATATATGCGTTATACTGTTGGACATCTTTTGTTTTTCTTTTAATCTAGTTGGTTCAGTACACACAAAAAGGTGATACCTTCGGAAGTTTTTGAAAAGAAAGTGACTTTAGACAACGCCTCTTAAATACTAAATGCCTACTACATTTGCCTCAATACGGGAGACAGTTGTTCCACTTTGAGCGCCACCTTGCGGCAATCCGATGATGCCGTTGTTATGGTGATAAATCCAAACAATATTCGAATTAAATTTTTTGATTGGTTAATTTTTAAATTTAAATTTAGAAATCAACCAATCGTTAATTTCTCTGTCTCGAAGAACTCCGATAGATGGCAGTGCTTCGTGAACCAAGGGAGAAATTTTACTCTGTGCTAAAAACCAGAAAGCAGTAGGCATTTAGTATTTAGAAGGCTTTGTTTTAGACGAGTGTATGCTAGTATAACAGGTTTGAGATAACATTGATCTCAAATATGGAAGAAAGGTGTCAATTATGTAAATATGCACGCTCTTTTTCTAGCAGCTTCTCCGAACAGAAGCAACCTTGACTACAGAAAACTTCTAAAAAACCCATTTTTTAATGTTTTCATGTCACTAACCTTTCTTTTGCATAATTTCAAAACTGATAAATAAAACCGACGAGAACTAGAGGATGCAAGATTACACAGGAACCACCCCAACCTGAACAAAAATCTTTAAAATGCTTCTAATAATTTTTAATATCAATAAATTTTGAACAAAGGAAAAAATGATGGAAGAAACCTACGACTTATTTAATCTTTCCAATTAACAGTATTTAATTTTTTTCCTAAATCTCCAGGTTGGTTACATTAAAAAACGTACATTTCATACGTTCCCAGCTAGCACACGAGCGTTGGGCCAACGTTTTCACGTTACGTTAGACCAACGTCGGTCTCTAACGTTAGAACATACGTTAATGTGCACCGTCTGAAAACGGTTATACAACGGTTGGTTTCCAGCGTTATCTGAACGCTTTTCCAACGTTGTTCCAATGTAAAAACAACAGTGAACCAATCAATTCCAAACGTTATTCCGATGTAAATAACAACGGATAACCAACATTTTCTCGCATTATTTCACTTTAAATTTCAACGCTAAACCTACTATTTTGCAACGATGTGCAAAGGTTTAGGACAACTGTATGTTTTTAATGATACAATGTATATTTGTTATGCAAATACATATATGAAAACAAAAAATTTAAATATTGATTTACAAAGAAACTTTTACCTTTTTTCTCCCCTTTTGAATAATTACGTCTCTCATCTGTTTATCTTTTCAGGAAATATCATTCACCAGCAAGATTATTCTTAAGACAGAATATAAAATCCTGCCATTAAAAATAACCCAACTAGTCTTTTTTCTTCTTTATTTAATCGCCAGTGTAAACACGCAAATCCATGGAAATAGAGCAGAACAGCTAACATACAAATATCATACATAAAAACACAGAAAATATAAAAGTTTGTAAAATTAAATAATATTCGCTTTAAAAAAAACACAAGAATTCAGCTATATCTTCAAAACAAATTAATGATGCGAAATAGAGTTGGTTAATTTTGAATATTGTGAAAAATGCCCAACTGAGCATTTTTTTTTTTCAACTGAATTTTTTTTATACGAAAGGAGTTTCAATGTTATTTTCAACAACAAAACAATCATTAAAAGATACTGTTTTATTTCTATGCAACACATGTGGAACTTATATAATTAAAAGTATTCTTAACTTTAAAAGAAGAGTAACAAACTCCTTTTCCTTTTTGCTAAATCAAAGACAGAACAATGAGGATGAAAATTATTGAAATCACTGACACTAAAATTCCGAGCAATGGAGAGTAAAAATAAAGGATATTGAAATAGTCAAAAAGAAATAAATGGGACCAAATCGTGAAAGTTTCATCACCGTACATACAGCATATAATATACTAAAGAACAAGATAACCAATTAAAAACAACCACACAACACTCAAAAGTACCTATTCTAAATAAAGGAAAAATATGAAATTCAAAGCATTCATAAAGTTCGTCACTCACTTTGGGAGATTAAAAATGCACAGCGAAGATTGAGCACTTGTTTCGAGCTACGGCAAGCACGTGTGAAGCGGAGAAATTCTGTCATTGGAATGAAAATAAATGGCTCTACTGCGCATCCCTCACCCCCCCATCGAGCCCTCCATTACGCTTCATCCACTCACAAATCAGCAACGAGCTTGAAACAAGTTGGGCGTAAAGGTGAAACAGGTTTGAAAGTTGGAAACAGGTTAGATTAACGTTAGGTTTAAAATCGGTTCCTTTTAAACGCTCATCCGATCATTCGAATGATCGGATAAGTGTTATAAAAAGAACCGATTTTCAACCTAACGTTAATCCAACCTTTGCGATGCATTTTCAACCTTTCTCCAACGGAAACCCGACGGTTTGTGCTACCTGGGTTGAAATTTAAACTCTCGTAATGAATTTCGTGGCCACAATATATTAAGCAGAACAGATATTTACAATTATATATTTAGACTCAACAAAATCATATCGCAAAACCATACCTCAAGAAATGATATCGGTTTGTCCAGAAGTCTGTTTATAAGATTCAGAAGTAGCAAGAAGCTGTTGGTCACAAAAACAGACACTTCATGAAAATTTCAATCGCAAAAATCATGTATAAAATATCAGACGCGAAAGCGAACTATTCACAGAAATAGCTGTCGTGAAACATACTATTCACTTAAATAACAATACTATAAATATATCCTTCATAAAATTTTAATCATGAATTTCATAGTAGCACTATTTATCTCCGTATAAAATTTATACTTTCTATACTTTTGATTTCATGTCCAACTTTCGGACAATAAATAACTAAATATAGGTCATCACAACGCTATAAAAATTAAATCAATCGTACTCTTTCAAAACAAAAGAACACCAAAACTTCAAAAGGCAACGTCCTTTTTTTTTGGGGGGGGGGAGGAGGAGCAATCTTATTATTGACATAAGTTAAAAAAAATACCTTTATGTCAGCAGAGACAACGGTTGATGTAATATACAATCAAAGAATGAAAGCAAGATTTTCTGTTTTCATCTTCTTTTATAGATTAATTGTCTTATCTTGGTTGATAAAAATCAAAATTATCTCTGTTGGAAAGCTATATGCTTGAAATGATGAGGGCTTTTTTCATCAGTTTTCTATCTATGATTGGAGAAGATAGTATTCAAATTTCATTTTTGTTTCATCTATTTTATCTGTACTGATTAGTAGAAGACTTTCTGCATTGTATCCCTCAGTAATTTTAAAACGTTGATAATGTTAATATTCTAAACAGCCCACTCCTTTATAGAGTCAACGTTAGGTTGCAAAGTGCCTTGGTGACAAATTCTGTCCCTGGCTTCGTGGGCTCTGCTTCACACTCGAGCCCTACCATGAGATCTTATCAACCTAAATAGGGACTCCACTGACCAAGCTACACTGCAAAAAATGAACTGTTGTTTTTACAGTGTAATACCGGCAGCCGAGATTCCAATTTAAAACTGTAAAATGTACAGTAATGAACTGTAAAATCAGCCATTTTGCAGTTTCTTACTGTAAAGTTAGAAAATATTGCCGTAAAATTTAACTGTATTGTACTGTAGAAACGACAGTATAATACTGGCAGCAAAGGTTCCAGTTTAAAACTGTAAAATGCACGTTTATAAAGTGAAATTAGCAATTTTACAGTTTATTACTGTAAAATTCGCAGTTTTACAGTTTATTATTGTAAAATTAGAAAATTTTATTACTGCAAAATTAGCTGTATTATACTGTAAAAACAACGTTCATTTTTTACAGTGCACGATTTTCCAGTCTGTCTTCTATTATCAGAGATCATTAAAGTCAAACTTTGCTGTCCTGTTCTAACCGACATGCCTCCTTATGCCCCTTTATTGTTGTCTTATGCTAACCATGCTGGCAATTTGGGCTGCGCTGCTTCACTTTTCCAACTGTACCGTCATTTGGTGTGAAATCCGACATCCACAGTACACACATGACATAGTTCATTGGGTAGATACGCTTTCACATCGCAAGACATTCATACAAAGAGGGGACAAGGACAGGAGAGAGAAAGTACTTCCATGTCCGAGCAGGGATTCGTGCCCGGAACAACCACATCCGAGTCTTCTCTGACCACTAGACAACGTGGCCGGCATGTCTACATTGATTCCGGTGGTTACTTTAACGAATTTTACGAGAGCTGAAGTAAGTAGCCCCCTAAGCAAGATTGTGAGCCACACACCCTCCCCTATTAAATTATAAAAAATATTTCCCCCTTGTAACTCATTGTGCTATTTTTCTAAATCGTGCGCGCTCAATCGCGGCGCCTCCCCCTCCTTCCCCCCCCCCAATGCTCCAGCGAGGCTACTATTTACGCTACTGGTTGGAGTACAATAGCTATTTCCCAGATAGTATTCGAAATCGTACCAAAAAAAGAGTTTTATACTATTTTAGATTGTCCGAGAAAAATGAAACGTGGGGCTGTTTCGCGAAAATTTGTAAAGACTGACGTTTTTAAACCAAATTCTTAGATAATCTTAGAAGACGTTGCAAGGAGAGGGAGATTAAGGCCTCTGGTCAGAGGGGGGGGGGGGTGACGCATCCTCATGGCTTTCCTTCTGGGTTCAGTAATGCACTCAAATTTTTATGCTACTCAAAAGTGCTTTTATTTCCCCCATAAATAGATTCGTTTTTTAACTTGAAATGAAAAAGAAAAAAAAAAAAAGCTCTAGGGATAATGTCGTGACCCTATAAGAAATGCTTCCCGACCCCATTTCAGGTCGCGAACCACAGGTTAGGAACCACTGTCCTAGACGAACACATTGTGGTGTAGAGCGCGCTGTGTGAACACAACTCTTATACATAAGCGCAACTGTTTGACACTTGCAGTCAATCGTCATTCTACAAGGTGACTTTAGCCAAGCAATTGTATGCAGCATACATCCCATACATCCTTTTCTTGCCTCACTGTAACCCAGCAAGCAAAGCTTCTTGCCTCAAGATTGCATTAAGTTTGACGTGTCAAGAAGACAATCTTGCCTCGAGACTGCTTCAAGATTGTTATATGTTACTGATTTTAGGTTGTCAGCGTCTTTCCAGAAGGTTGTCTATCAAGGGGTATGCCACCTAATATTAAGAAAATATCAAGGTTGGTTGTTTCTGTAATCTTGCATGCAGATTGTCATGACAAGAAAATGTCTCGATTTTGTCATGACAATGCGATATCAATCTGTATGCAAGATGTGATTACGCATGCGCCTCTCTTCTATTGTGCGCGTTAATGATCTTGACGGTAACAGGAAGATATCAAGAACATTCTTTTCAATCCCGACGCTGACAAGATTTATGCAATCTTGATATTGCAGGACGAAATCAGTATTGATATGTTGAGATGTATGCAATATTGCATACGTCATGTTACAACAATATTGTTTTTTTAAATCTTTATGTAATATGATATTGCAGGACGAAATCAGTATTGATCTGTCAAGCTGTATATAATATTGCATACGTCTTGTTATAACAATATTGATTTTTAAATCTTCATGCAGTATTAACGCGGTCAGTACAATATCAAGATTTGTCAAGATCGCTGCAAGAGGTTTTGCTTGTAGTGAAGTTACCTTACATTATACAGCACTTATCAAAAGAACACACGTAAATTAAGTAAGTATTTATTTGTTTGGCAAATATACAATCGATACCACAAAGGGAGTTTTCCAAATTTCATAGATGTTCTTTCCACTGCAGTAAAATTTCAGTGCCATTCATTCGGACAGCCGCTTTTTCGTCTAATCGCCGACTCTGCTCGTCGGAAAAGTAGTTTTTCCAATCACCTGTTGTAACATGGTTATTGTATGTCGGTGGCAACACACGGGAACAAGATTGCGTGCTTGCATGATTCACGTGTGTTCTTATGTTTTACTATTTTATTCATTTTGATGTAAGTCAGTTAATAAAGATTTGTTAATGTTGCTGTGTGCTTTAAAACAAGACATGGTGTCAGAAGTTAATAATTCGATTTAATTAGATTTATATCGAACTCATGCTGCCGTTACGCCAAAGATGAACTGTTGTGTTCGCCAAAGTGATGAACATTAGTGTTCAATGATCCCTGCTGGTATTACCCGATATAATCAAGCAAGGTACGTACCGGATTCACGAATTTACTCAGTGCTTCAATTGTCAACCTAATAGAGATAATGGAGACATTTAGAGCCCCTACAGCGATGTCGTTCCGTGGCAATCTGAAGGAGAACTGGACCAAATGGAAAGCAAAATTTAATAATTTCCTATTGGCATCGGAAAAAAGCAGAAAGTCGGAGGCTATTAAAATTGCGATATTTCTTAATCTAATTGGAGACGAAGGTGAGAATGTTTATGCCACCTTCAAGTTCGAAGGTGAGGAGACAAGCAAGAAACTCGATGATGTGTTAAAAAAGTTCGATGACTACTGTTTACCACAGACCAACGAAGTTTTCGAAAGGTACAAGTTTTTTTCTTGCTCTAAAAAAGAGGGGCAAAGCATTGATGCATATGTGACAGAATTAAAAAGTCTGGCAGCCTCCTGCAATTTTGCTGACCAGGAAACCAGTCTGGTTCGAGACAGAATTGTACTGGGTGTCAATGATTCCGCTTTGCAAGAAAGACTGTTAAGGGAACCAAATTTGACACTGAAGAAAGCCGTTGATAGTGTACGTGCTCGTGAACTTAGTCGACAGCAAGTGGAAACAATAAACGATGCCCATACTAGTATTGATGCTATATTTCGACAGTCAACAAGAACATCTAATCAGATGTTGGAATGCCAAGCGTGTGGCAGGAAGCATAATAAAGGGCAGTGTCCTGCGTATAATAAACTATGCAACAAATGCAAGCGAAAAAATCATTTCGCTGCAATGTGTAGAAGTAAACACCCTCAGCAATCTTTTGCGCGGAATAGTTCAAGAACGGTAAATGAAGTGCAACTTAAAGACACGATTGACTCTGATCAATCGGAGTGTAATGATTCTAATTTATGCCTTTATATTGACAGCATGCATGATACTCATTCTACTAAATGTAATGAATGGCTTAAGGTAATATCGGTTGAAGGTCATCAAGTGTCATTCAAATTAGACACAGGTGCTCAAGTAAATGTCTTACCCTTGCATATTCTTAATTCATTGAATATGCAACATAAATTAACTTCAACTGATGTTATCTTGGTCTCATATGGTAATTATAAGCTGAAACCTATTGGTGCTATACACCTTAACTGTAGCACTGAAAAATTTTCAAACGATATTGAAAGAACGGTACAAAATTGTCTAATATGTGCTAAATTTCGTAAAGAACAAACTAAGGAACCCTTGCAACCGCATGAAATACCCAAACGAGCTTATCAAAAAATTGGTATGGACATAATGTTTTTTCAAAACATAAATTATCTAGTAATAACCGATTATTTTTCCAAGTGGATTGAGGTAGAAGAACTGAAAAGTAAATCATCTGGGGACATACTGAAAGTATTGGAAAAGGTAATTACCAGATTTGGGATTCCTGAGGAAATTGTGTGCGACAATAACCCCTTTAACTGCTGGGAATTCAGAAACTTTTGTAAAGTGTGGGATATCACAAATTCCTTTAGCAGCCCATATCATGCCCAAAGCAATGGGATGGCTGAAAAGGGGGTAGGGATTGCTAAAGCCTTGTTTAAAAAGGCCCATGAGGATGGTAAAAGTCCTCTGGTAGCTTTATTAGAATATCGAAACACGCCAATAGCTGGCATAGGGTTATCCCCCGCTCAATTGATGTTTAATCGCAGATTAAGAACCAAGCTCCCTGTCAGTAATAAATTGTTAAATCCTGAAATTTTCAAAAATACTAGTTACAACTTAAAGCAAAGACAATTAAAACAGAAATTTTATTATGACAAATCGGCAAAACCCCTCAGGCAATTAAAGCTAAATGAGAAAGTTTTTGTTAAAAACTTCCTTACGAAAACTTGGGAACCGGCAAAAGTCATTGATATAGGGAAAAACCCAAGATCCTACAAAATAAAAACTGCAAATAATAATATTTTAATGAGGAATAGGAAACATTTAGTACCATCAAATGTCAATTTCAATTGTAACTCATGTATAAATTCTGATAGTGATGATAATTCACCTAATGACTGCAAAGGTCCCTTCAACTTAATTCAAACAAACAACAAGCCAAGTATAGCACCGTCAACTAATAATAATCAAAGTGTGCAGACAAGATCTGGTCGTACTTTAAAAAAACCTTCATATTTGAAAGATTACGACTCATGATGTAAAAGGGGGGTGTAACATGGTTATTGTATGTCGGTGGCAACACACGGGAACAAGATTGCGTGCTTGCATGATTCACGTGTGTTCTTATGTTTTACTATTTTATTCATTTTGATGTAAGTCAGTTAATAAAGATTTGTTAATGTTGCTGTGTGCTTTAAAACAAGACACCTGTTATTCCCTTACGAATAAAATTTCTTGGTCTCATTCTTTCCGAGTCATCTTTGATGTCAGTATCACCTGCTCTGTTACATTTCTGTTCACCATCACAGACACTCATGTTGGAGTGTTGCAAATTGTCTGTGGACTTAATCTCAGTTTGGTTGTAGACACTGCTCATGTATTCAAAACTGCTATATTTAAGAACTTTGTCCAGATTTTCGGAATCGGACCGCAAAGGTTCTGCGTATAGTTTATCGTCAAGGAAGGATGCCATCTCGAGAATGGCCTTTTTTACATCGGCTTTGGTGTATTCATAGGTAGTGAAGAAAACATTGGGATCATTCCTGAAAAAGAGAAAGAATAACATAAATTATAGTTTTAAAAACTAAAAAATACGCTTTTAGACCGCTAAGTTTATATGCACTTATAAATACATCAATATGTAATATAGTTTAGCCTTAATTATTAAATATATCTCTTTCTATATTTTCAAAGAGAACGTGAATTTTATCTTTTATTCAGAGTTACATTCAAACAACTGAAACATTTATCAACATGTAATATAGTTTAGCCTTTAGTATCAATAATGGTATTAAATATATCTGTACCTCAGAACCAGACTAACGTAAGTCCATTTTCGTCATATTTCAGTAGAGGGGAAAAACAATGTATTCGACAATCGTTTTTCCCCTCTACCGAAAAATGACGAAAATAGACTTACGTTAGTCTGGTTCTGAGGTACAGATATTACTTTTATGTTCGTAAAGAACGTGAATTTTATCTTTTACTCAGAGTTACATACATACATACATACAAACAAACAAACAAATCACATGTGAAACTAATAAAAGCGTATTAAAAAGAAATCAGTTAATGGGAAAAAAATTGATTCCCTAACTTCTTTTAATATTTAGCTGTAGTCAAAACTTTAACTCATTTTCTAATGTGTAAGAAGGACTAAATTTTACTATGTACTGTCTTGATTTTATTTCTGAAAATGACGAATTTACTTGATTTTTATTTTAGTTCTTGGCTCTAGCAGAGACATTTTTTTAAGTTATAGTAAATCAATTTATTTAAACTCAAAGCTTTTTTAATACGCTTTTATTAGTTTCACATGTGCGTTTGTTTGTTTGTATGTATGTAACTCTGAATAAAAGATAAAATTCACGTTGTTAGCAAATATAAAAGTAATATTTTTAATACTATTATTAATACTAAAGGCTAAACTATATTACATGTGGATGCATTATAAGTGCATGTAAACTTAGCGATATCCTCTAAAAGCGTATTATTTAGTTTTTTAAACTATATTTTAAAATAATAAATCTTCTCTTTTAATGTACCTTAAGCAACATTTTTTGTAGAGTCCAATAAAATTCTTGATAGAATCTATCACTTATTTTAATGACTTAAGTGGTTTTTGCAACTTTTGATCATGTAAGTTAAATTTTCGAAGGGCTGGAGTATTTCTGATAATTTTGAGTTTTATATAACAGTCTTAAAATTTTGTCGTCTTCTATAATATTTAAATCTAGCTTCCCTTCGGGTAACAAAACAAAATCTCTTCGATACCAAATGTGCTAATATAATGAAAGAAAACGACAACTCGCATTATATTCGTTCGTAGTAATAAATATTATAAGATACTAAATGTGTAATAATGTAAATTTTTCACCGTACTGTAAAGTCGGATTACTTGGACCCACAAGGGAGTTACTTGAGCCTACAGTAAAATGATAAAATCTGGGTTTGGTACTAGCGTTAGAGACTGCAGAGTGCTTCTACCTAGCGGCGAAACGAGGGATTACGTGGAAGTCTTCAACTAATAAGTACCAAACCTTGATTTTATCATTTTACTGTAATGGGCTCAAGTAACCCTCTAGGGTCCAAGTAACCCGACTTTACGGTATATATTAAGTATTAACAATTACTATTCATTTCCGTCTAACACTCAATCAATATTATAACGCTGACTCTTACCTGTGCTGATACCAGCTAAGGAGATGATCAAAATAATCTCCAAATATAGTCTCTCCGGATAGAAATATTTCAAAAAAATCGTCGAATGATCCTTCGAAGCGGTGGCTTCTCATGTGATGATAGAAGGAAACGCAACAGTCCTTCGGGTTCCTGGCGATGAAAATGTATTTCGCTTCCGATGATCGTGGGCATAAACGGTAGGGCAGGTGAGTTTTGATGGCTCCTGGTCTCGGCATGTTTTCCGCAGCTTTTGCTCCTGCAAAAACAATGAAGAGCATTACATTGGAAACAAATCATTCACACAAGTATAAATAGCAAGTAACATTTTCCTTTTTTAAGACATTAAGTGCATTTGTTCAGGTTTTCTCCCAAATCTCCGTTTGTGTGGTGCAACATGGAGGAAAGGGTTGTTGCAGCTCAAGAGAACCTAGCCCAGACCCATACTGTCTCTTCTAGTCCTTTAATACATTTGCCTTAATTTAGAGTTTTTCCCATGTAATGGGGCAAGCAAAGGGTGTAATACAGTGTAAATTATACAAAAAAAAAAAAAAAAAAAAATTAAAAAACCTACTGAAACACACCTACTTATATCTAAATACATTGCTTCCCCCCTCCGCCCAAGTGACGGGCCGGGGCCTTATATTTTCATGTGAGTTATATTACGATCGAAACGCTCGTGAGAACATTCTGAATTTTTAGTTTGTTGCGATCAAAATGTTCTAAGGAGAAATTTTGGATCATTATGACCAACTCTCAGAGATAATTCCTATCTTTTTATAACCAAAACAAAAAAGTACCTCAATGAGAAATTATGGCTTTTTATAAAGCTCCCAGCCCCCCGGTCCCTCGGTTTGTTAAGATGCAGCCTGGAAAATTCTGGCAGTGTTTGTGCCCTGTTTGTTTATCAGTACCTTTCTGACTATTTGGGGTTAAGATTTATTTCGTCAAAATTATATTGTACATTATGTCAAAAACGTTTGATGTGCTATGGCGGATTTATCACGTCGTTAATGTCGCAATTCTGAGAGCCCCGAAAAATACATGCGATAAATACATTTTACATAGCTCTGTGATAGACCAAAAGGCCCTAAAAATGCATTGTGACGGGCCCTCAAAAATATAAATGCGTCATAGTTTAAGTGACCATTATGAACATCGACAATTGTCAATGATGATAAGCGAATTTTGATCTGTGGTATATGAAATTTAATGCGACATTTTGATTTGCTCTCGTATTCTATTTCACGTCGATGGGTTGTCCCGTTTAATGCCATTATCATTCCCAAGTGCCTCATAGGAGGTCAAATCAAGTCAAGTCTGCTGAAGACCGTACGTTTTTCGGTACACAAAAAATGTTCAGCTTTCTCGGAGAATATGTTTCGGTTGATAATTATTCTGTTAATTTTATGTTTTGGAGAATTTACGCGCGTGAAGTTCCAATGCCTAGTATCTCACTTCAAATTAACAAGATTAAAGGCAAAATGACTAAAATGCTTTAAAATGAGTTTTGGTTAATGTTCATTTGGTTACTTTTACATTTTGGAAATTTAAGAGATTCGAAACTGAAGTTTTCCCCTTCCCTTTAAATTCGTCACAGTGACTGTAAAATCACTAAAAGAGTAATAATATTTACCTTTTAATTCTAGAAACGGAGAAATGTCTTTCATTTCTTCTGCAGATGCTGGAACTCCCTGCCGAAAGATGAGAGTGACAATCTGCTGGGCCCATGTTGTTCCACACTTCGGAAAAGTCACAATGAATACGTCATCGTCTCTGGGCTTGTATTTAAGGGCAGATCTAAATGCCTCAGGTGAGAAATCAGAAGGTATCCTTAAACCATCCACTATCTGTGAGTTTTTTATGGTGCATCTGTTCATGTTCAACATTTCAGAGTCCTGTAAGCAACATGCTTAAAATTACACTGCACAACATGAAACAAGTCCTACTTCCGATGAAAGTATGCTTTTCTAGCATGTTTTTGGCTTAACCCTTTCACTACCACCGGGACATGTAAGTCCCGCATACAGTTTCAAATGACCCTATGGGCTAAGTATGCTTTGTATGATTCTGAGTGCCTGTCCCGCTGGTATTCCTTGATATCACTGACAATTCAGTGTACTTTTCTTTCTTTTTCAAAATTTTACCGATATTTGCATTGTAACTGATGTATTTAATTTAAGTACTTGCTTCTTTCTTTTCTCAGAAAAAAATTGGTAGTGAAAGGGTTAAAGTAACGAACCCGCAATTATTTTTTGTTTACCATTTTCCTCAAAATCCGCACTGAACGGATTATTTGATAAATTTATAGTGGCCATCAAGAAAAAATTTCATTCCTGGTCCCCAAGAAATATGCTACGAATCATTTGTGAATCTACAATGGTGCTTTTCTTTCATCGTGGCAAATTAAACTCGTTTGAGGAAAATGTTTGAAGATCGCTGGGAAAAGCAGGCATCTTTCTTTTTTTGTTCGAGTTGAGTTTAATAAGGTGTCGTTGAGTGTTACAAGAGCAGAACTTCAGCAAGTTAAAAGAACTGCTCCGGCCACCTCGTCTAGTGGTCAGCGACGTCTGACCGTGATGAAGTGGCCCCGCGGGTTCGAGTCCCGGCTGGGGCATGGGCGTACTTTCTCTCTCTCCTGTCATTGTCCTTTCTGTGTGTGAAAGTGAGTTATGAATGGATGCCTACCCCATGAACGGGTCCTTATGGCATGTGTGTTGAGCTTAAATCGGTCTTCCACCTAAATGGTGCTCTTAAAAACGGAAGCCGTATCTTTCCTGCCTTAAATCGGCTCGGATACCCGAGTGGTATTAGGAACAACAACAACAAAAAAACTGCCAAGGTGAAAAAATACATAAAAGTTTACCGTGCAATGACAAAACGCTTTAGTTTTCAATTTTCAAACGGGATTTTAGAGCCACCGAGAGCCAAGGTCATTAGCGGTTTGGATGCCGGATCCCCGAAATGAGGAAGCTTATAAAATGTATACCACTTCCATTTTGAGCCGGGTCCGTAGTTTCTGCCAAGCCTGACACGGTCTCTCGTCGGCCCTGCGTGCTTTTTAAGAATGCTGGAGAAATATTGACTTTTCACTTTTCTACCCGATGCTTTTCAGTTGCAAACACTTTAAACAGAGAAAGAGTATCTTATTTTATTTCAAGAACAAACTCACAAATTTAAGTTAGGCAAAGATTAGGGATTTTCATTGGCCCGCAAAATTAAAAGTCTTTCATGATGTAAACAAACTGTCAGAAACAGAAAAGCAGGAGTGGCTGGTATTCACATTGCTCCAGCCATCACACCAGGGTTCTCCAACCTGTTTTAATGCTGTTTTAATGCTCGGTACAAAACTGTTAAACTAGCAATTTTAGTTTATTACTGTAAAAGTAGCAATTTTAGTTTATTACTGTAAAAGTAGCAATTTTAGTTTATTACTGTAAAATTGGCAATTTTTTCAGTTTATTACTATAAAATTAGCTGTATTATACTGCAAAAAAAACATTTCATTTTTTACAGTGTATACTATACAAAGCAAAGTAGAGAAAGCCTATTTTTTAAGAATTTTTTTATTTGAAAGTGTGCTTTCAATTAAATTCGACTGACCTTTTATCTGGAAGCATGCTGCCCCCTCCCCTCTTTTTGTCTAGGGGAAGCACTCATTGGAAGATAGAGTGCAAAATTTCTCATTTTACACCAAATTCATTACTACAGTACACTCGCGATTATTCACGGGTGACACGGGTATCGCGGATAACAAAAATCGTGGATAATCCGAAAAAAGAAAAAAATAAGAGGTAAAGATAAAAAATATATTTTGTTTAAAAATAATTGCATTACACTTAAAACGTGATGTGTCCAAACAGTAGCGATAGGTACAGCATAAAAAAAAATATTTGCATTTGAGGTTGTCAATCATATATTATCTATAAAGAAGTGGTATTTTCGATAACGCCCAGGTAAAATAATTTATTGGATGAAGTATACCGCACTCTTGTGGGTAAGAAATGTTAAGAAAAAACCAAAATTAAATTCGTACTGTTTCGAAAAAATCAGTAAAATGTGTTTGTTTCTTGCAACGAAATTTTGGCTCTACGAGAGTAAAGTTAACTCAGAATTTTTTTCCCCCAGAGACCCTCCGCGGATAATCCACCTCGCGGATAATAGAGAGCTTACTGCATATCAGTGGCGTATCCAGGGGGGGGGGTGCCAAGGGACCAATGCACCCCCCAAGATTTTGTAAGACTATAAAAAATGGTGGCACCGAATTTTGAAAAAAACATGTAACCTTCATGTAAACATGCTTCAGGTTTTTTCAATGAAAAATACTTTATGGACACTGAAATATTGTCATATTATTTTCCGTTTTCGACAATAAGAAGCAAAACTAATTGTTATTCTGTAATTGTGGAAATGTAAGAGGAAAATGAGCGATGTACCCGCGCCTTATTGTTCTTGCATGATATTCATTTTTGTGAAAAAAAAAAAAAAAATCTTTGAGCAACGTTCAATAGAAAAAATTAAATCGAAATACTGCGTTTTTAAAGTTTTACCATATTTCTTGATTTTTTTCCTTTCTCATCACAGTGTCGATGTTCGATGTGCACCCCCCAAAATCAATTCCTGGATACGCCACTGCTGCATATACTTTACAAAGCAAAATAGAGAAATCCTATTTCTTAAGAAATTTTTCTATTTGAAAGTGTGCTTTCAATTAAATTCGACTGACCTTTTATCTGGAAGCATGCTCCCCCCCCCCTTTTTTGTCTAGTGGAAGCATTCATAGGAAGGTAGAGTGTAAAATTTCTCATTTCATACCAAATTCATTATTATATCAAAATGGTTTCAAGTGCACTTACCTAGCAGCAGATTAATAAAATTTCAAACTACTTTATTCTTTTTCAGTTACATTGGTACCTGTTAGTGTGATTCCTACTTCCTTTTCAATGCATTGATGCATTGTTTCGTTATTTTATACTACTACCTCGCCTTGCGTTTTTTACGTATCAAATCGTTGTCGTTTTCAGTCGATTAACTGTCAAGGTCGAAAAAAAAAATGAGATACTGAGATAACTTATCGAATTTCGGATAAAGGGAAATAAGAAATTAAATGCAAAAGCACAGTAGGTATGCTAGACATGCACCGCTAGATGTCAGGGGTGTTGGAATCGGGGGAGCTTGGGGAGCTCTGGCTTCCCTTGGAATATTTCAGACCCTCTCAGCACCCCGGAAAAATTTCTTTACTAGTACAACATTCTGTAGCATATTTTTCTCCCTAAACCGGAAACTCACGTAATGTCACCAAATATCTTCAGAAGTCATTTTTAACCAACTTTAACAAAGAAGGAGGTTATACAATTCGTCCGAGAAATTTTTTTTAAAGGTACCATTTGGAATTTTTTCCGTTTGTAAGGTACCGTGTGGATTTACTTTGACCACAAAGCGCACGACATGATTCTTTGTCACGAAAATGAGGTGCCTTCCTGACTTTTACTCTCTATTTTTTACGCGGTCGACAAGCGATTGCAAATCAGTTTTCGGTCAACCGTGAACAATTAGTAGAAATAATAAAGTCTTTTGTAAGGAGAATTTTCTCTAAATAGCTTTGAAATTAAACTCTCAGTATGTATTTTCCGCTATGCCTTTTCCCGTTCCTTCCATTTTTTATCTCAAACAAATAAACAAAGTAAGAGCAAAATAAGTTAACGAAGTAAATAAGCAGATAAGTATATAAATGAATAACTTAAGAGCATATCACCGTTTGTACACAGATAATAATGAGGATCATCAACCCTTTGTAATTTCATCCATTGGTCAAGTTCGCAATTCCAATTATATGAAATTAACGTGCGTTTATCAAACGTAATTCAATTTTTCTCAAGTTGAAAAATATTTTTTGACTTTTTTTTATCTTACACCCTTTGGAAGGAACCTTTGGTGGAGGAAACCTTTGCTCAGAGTTAACTTTCTTGGTCTTTGGAGTCAGTTAAATCTTTAATGAGCGAGGTATTAGACCATGAACCTTAGGGTCACAAGGTCAGCACTTACCTTGTATTTAATTATGACACCATGTACACAACATTGCCATTCGCCAAAGACTCGAACCTCATTAAATAGCTATCGTCCTCTGGAAGTTAGAATTACATGCATACACATTTATACATACATACATACACCCGATTGAATGTTGGATTTTAATGCAGTAAATGATAATCACCAATGAGTTATCCCGCCACACTGCAAAAAAAGAGCTGTTGTTTTTACAGTATAATACTGACAGCAGAGGTTCCAGTTTAAATCTAAAAGCACAGTAATGAACTGTAAAGCTACCTATTTTACAGTTTGTCACTGCAAAACAAGCTATTTTACAGTTCATCACTGCAAAACTAGTAATTTTACAGTTTATTACTGTAAAATTAGCAATATTACCATAAAATTAGCTGTATTATACTGTAAAAACAACAGTATGATACTGGCAGCAGAATTTCCAGTTAAAAACTGTAAAATGCACAGTAGTGAACTGTGAAACTAGCAACTTTAAAGTTTATTACTGTAAACTAGCAATTCTACAGTCTACTACTGGAAAATTAGCAATTTTACAGTTTATTACTGTAAAATTAGCTGTATTAAACAGTAAAAAACATTATATATTATTTACAGTGCAAGGGACACAAGGACATGTCACACGACCATAAAGAAAACGACAGATCTTCGCGGAGCTTTTATTTTGATTCCAAAAGATAATAATCTGTATGCGAGTATGCTTCCTCTGGAAGTAAAACCAATTTCTTTTTGATCGTTGCATCCAGTTACCTCGATGACGTTAAATATCTGTAAATAAAGATTTATAAATCTTCATATCAAGTTTCAGTAGGTTGGGGCCTTAGGTTGACTGACACGGTACAGTAGTAACTACGACAACGATATATTTGCTCTAGTCAGTCTGAGGTGAGGATTGAAAATCGCTTTGTTGAAAGAAAATCTAACACTAAATTTTACTCATTTTTCAATTCCAATGTTTATTCATACCGTAAATGATAGAATTAAAAAAAAAAGAATTTGTGCTCAAAGAATTATGGCACACGAGGAAAGGATATTTTTAAGCAAACAGTAGAATTTTCTTCCGTAAAAAATTCGTCACCATTTTAATAAAAATGTTCAAAGAAAAAAATTAAACTTAAGAAAAACTTTAAAAGTAAGATTTTTTTTTCTTAATTAAAATAGTAAACAAAATTACTTAAAAAATTTAGAGCCCTTTCTAGTCCTAATTTAAAAAAAATAAAATCATTTATCGTTTTTACGTAGCAATAATGAGTACCGTAAAATGGGATGAATCGGAACACTTTTCAGCTTTGATTGTATAAAAAGCAGTTCAAAGATTTTTTTTTTTAAATTTGGTTTTTTGGGTAAAACTTCGGTCTTGCTCTACTTTTGATATTCCAAGCAAAGACAAAACATTTTGAACACTTATTATTAAAATATATAGGAAATTATGGGTGTTCCGAATCACCCCGCTGATAGGGGTCAATCGGAACACATATTAAAAATTTTATTTTTTCACTTTAACCTGTAATAGGTCTCACAAACATGAGTAATATTGATGGGGGAGAATAAGAACAGATAACTACTGTTAAATAAATGTATAATTTCAATACCAGTAAACGTTTATAATTTGTCAAAATTCAAAATAATTTTGAACTTATGAAAAATGAAAAGTAATTTTAAGAAATGCTTTTGAATTGAAAGACAAATATATAACATGAATGGAAGTCACTCATGTCGTCCACAAATATGTACTTGTCCTTAAAACTAGCAATTGTGACTTGGCTTAAGTTTTTTCATAACATCTCCTGGGATAAACTCAGCCTTTTCTTTAGTTTCTTGAATTCTCTGGGTTTCGGGGATTGTCCTGAAATATTTTTTCGCTTATTCATCACTGTCTGTGGGCTGAACCTTTATTACATAAAGTCTATGTGACTTTCCCCCTCGTATTTCAAGTAAAAAAAAAGTCTCATGGAGAAAAAATCTTTTGAAATCTGCAACTTTTTGTCATTCTAAGGTCTAGTTGCTCACGAGAAGGAATAAACAGTTATAAATCCTTGTCCTTGTCTTGATTAGAAGAATTAGGGTTAGAATCTTGATTTTTCAAACAGTTTCCTTCAAATAAGTTTGAATTGGAACAATAGAACGAAGTGTTCCGATTCACCCCGCAAATTTTTTTCCTATGGCATTTTTCGGAATTCTTCATTTTTATGACACAATTTATAAAAAATGTGTAAATTCTAATGTGGTATTCTGTTGTTTATATACATGTATAATTGAAACATACCACTCTTAGTTTTTAAATATAAGAAGGTTTGTTCATGCATAAGAAATTTTGCAGTCTATGAATATGTGATGTTTTTTAATATTCCACGTGCAGCCCTCCTTAGAAGCCAATAGCGTTGCCAGATTGACAAAAGTAATTTCTTCCTACTTCCTATGATCTTACCTTTCTAAAAAAAAAAAAAAAAATCATGGCGAAAAAATACTCCATAGTATTGTAACGAGTCCGTAGCACCTTCAACTTTCTTTAAATGAGCATTCCAATTTTGAGGAAGTAACTATAAATTTATTTACAAGTATGTACACCTATTTACAATAGGAGCAGGAAACAATTGCTAAACATCCAGCAATTAGGTAGCAAAACAGTACACTGTACTCTCAACAGTAACTCAGCACCACGTGTCTAGCGTGAACAGTAATTAAGCAATTACAAAAGCAAAACAACCATCCGCCCAAGCGAACGAAAACGAGCATCTCAGAAATCCCATCTGAGAAAAACTAACTGACTTGTGTTCAAGGCCAGCTATTTATACACGAAACGAATTCCCGACAACATTCTAGTAAAATCTAGAGTATTCTGTTTATTCATAACTTGAAATAATCCATTGAGAACGCTCTAGCAATAAAAAGAAAAAAACCACTCCGAGCGAAAAATGTCTTCATGCTTATTAAAGTTAGGGCAATTGTAAAAACTGCAAAGTGTTACAGGGCCGGTATACAAGTGATAAAAGTGATATCTTCAGATACTTTTGCAACATGTCGCCAGATAAAACCAAAACTAGTAAAAATGATGCAAAGCAGGAAAAACAACAACTATTTACAAGATTTGTAACAGTATATTTATGAAGAATTTCTTTGTACGGTCGGGAAGTTTTGTTCCGATTGACCCCGCTGTTCCTATACACCCCATTTTACGGTAGTTTCATTTCCAGTTTTATTGCTCATGAAATTAGAAGTAATGTTGCTTTTAAATAACCTCTTGCATTAAAGAAATTAAAAGTTTTATAAAACTTTCTTAGTTTTAGTACTTCGTCAGAAAACACTCCGAGACATAAAAAAGAGCATATTATTTATTAAGAATTTTTCGTTTTCTTTTAAATCAAAGAATAGATACACAAACATATTCATATTACATATCATCTTTCCACAGTTCCGGTATATCAGTACCTTTAGTTCTTTCTTTAAATTTTTCTTCTAATCTTCGGTTTTGATCTGCTGAAAAGTGGTTTTTCCAGTCACCTACAATCCCTGAAGAAAAAAGAAAAGGAAGAATCATTTCTTTGTCGTTGTGCCGTTTGTTGATTACAGAAATTTTAATATTTTGATTATACCTGTCCTATATTTGAATAATTATAATTCATAAAAACATTTTGCGTTTTTAGGGCTTGTTTAACTGGAACCATCAAGTTTTTAACGGATCTATACGAAAATAATAAACAAAACATAGGGGAAAACTTGCGGTTATTTACCGACAGACTTGAAAAGGTTTTTAATGATTAACAAGGCTTATGAAATTCCGAGAACAAATTATGAACAAAATTCCACCGTAATATAAGCAAGCATAAATATTCTGTAACCGCACTATCAAAAAGAAAAAAGAAAAAAAGTTTAATTCGTTTCCAGCAAATTAAAAGTTTTTGCCATCCAGAATTGCATCAAGATGTTCCCTCTATGCTTTCTCAAAGTTATTATGTTTCACAATGTTCTTTTAACTCCTTTATATTATTTATGAGTTTTGAATACCACAATTAGAATCACTTTATAGTTTAACTAGCTGACCCGGCGAACTCTATTCCGCCTTAAAGGCAATAAATCAGAAAATTTTTGAATTTATTAAGTTTTTTATTATTAGAAAATACAAAAAAAAATTGAATACTTACATTAATCATTCATTATTGTTTCTGTATTTTAGTACATAGGTTGCTCTTCACTAAAGTACCTTCTGATGCACAGCATTTTTTTTTATTATCAGGCGCAAAAAGAAACAACGCAGATGGTCTTCCGACCCGTAAACATGCCACATATAATTGACCATGGGAAAAACACAGTGATGTTCTAGATTCAAACCACAAACTTTTAAGGATTGGCCTTGTGATTTGTCAAAGGTCATGACAAATGGAGGACGGATCGGAAATTAAAGTTATGCCGTTTGAATTTAAAAATTCAAACGGCATATCGGTTGGGATCATCGGGATCCTAGGAATGAGCAATCGTTTCTGACAGCTTATCACATATAAATTTCAATGGAAGTAACGTGTTTGTTTATAATTTATTTCACGAAAAAGTCAAATAACACTCAACGCACCGCTAACTTACAACCTGTTTACTGCGTTCCGGAACCTGCCAGAACGTGTGCTTTATGTCGCTCAGCCATGGAGGTGTCAAAAAAGGCTTAGTCAATTAGACAGTTTTTCTATTTATGTAACTGACACATATAAATTATAGCCTATGTCCGTCTCATGGCTCTAAGCTACCTACTCACCAATTTTTAGCCATATCGGTACAGCCGTTCTTGAGTTATAAATAGTGTCACTAACACGACTTTCTGTTATATTATATAGAAAATAGAATAGTAGTGAGAAGAACAACCTCTTTAACTGCAGTGAAGGAGCCATCCCACCAAGCGTTTTTTACCTCTCAGCCTCAGAGGCGTAAAAACTCATAAGTGACAATCGTTTCTGACAGCTTATCACATATAATTTTAAAGGAAATAACGCGTTTGTTTATAATTTACTTCACAAAAAAGTCAAATAACACTCAACGCACCGCTTACTTACAACCTGTTTGCTGCGCACCGGAAGCTGCCAGAACGTGTGCTTTATGTCGCTCAGCCATGGAGGTGTCAAAAAAGGCTTAGTAAAAAGGCTTAGTCAATAAGACAGTTTTTCTATTTATGTAACTGACACACATAAATTATAGCCTATGTCCGTCTCCTGGCTCTAAGCTACCTACCCACCAATTTTTAGCCATATCGGTACAGCCGTTCTTGAGTTATAAATAGTGTAACTAACACGACTTTCTTTTATATATATAGATGATTTTGCGGGAATCAAGTTATGCTTATCATCCGCAGCAGTGATTGTTTGAAATTAGTTTATACATTTATTTCAACTGTAATTTCTTTCATGGTAACAGTTCACAAAAACTGTTGTCTTCTTTAATCTAAAAACTGATAAAGCTTGTCCATGGAGAGATGGAGCGTGACCTTTAGGCGGAAACTGACCGCTTCATTTTAAAATAGGTAAGTTAAACAGAAAATTATTTTTTTTTCCGAACTAAGTCAAACTTTTTACTACCTCTGTGAAATCTCGTATATTGTCTATACTAGCAGTACTCGCACGGCGATGCCCGCGCAATAAATGTAAAGGAAGCCAACTGAATAAATTTAAATTTACTCCAACCCTCTGAAATAAAGTTATTATATTCTTTTCTTCAAATGTGCTCCACAACCTTTTAAATTCCATTAAAAGTCCCTTAAAGTTTTCATGGCAATGTGAAGGACAACGGGAAAAAGGCGTTGATCACGTAATTTGAATGAATACAGTTTGAATTTATGTTTCACTATCATCTTATACACCGATGTTGGATTTTGATACTACCTCGTCTGACGAATGAAACGGAGTTGGGATCCGAATCAAAGAAGGTGTCACCGGCCCCTAGAAGTGTCTTCAGCCCCTGGGGTATATCTGGGTGGTTCAGCACGTAATCGCGAGGCAAAGTGGCCAGCTCTGCGACTTGCTTGTTCAGGTGCTCCTTCATGAATTCGAAGCTGCTGTATTTTAACACAGCGTCGAGTATTTGTTCATCGTTCTCCAGCATATCCTGGAAAATATAAATAGTGCAGAAAAATTCAAAATAATATACAATATGAATATGTAAATTATGATTATTTCTCTGAGTTAAGAAAAAAAATTGCAATGAGAAAATTGACGCTATTCCCTGGCGGGATTTCTTAGTTCCATCATTTTTCTTAAAGTACTGATACTATAAAATCTTGTTGAGACTTACTGGGAAGACTAAGTTATTTAAGACAATGTCCTAAATACAGTGGAAACTGTTAACCCTCGTGGGTTCCTTGGGGTCATATGTGACCCCAATGCAATTTCTGTTTAATATATTTTGTTAATCAACCATTTGTTTTTAATGGCATTTTGTGGCTTTTATTCTTCTAGTTTTCTATTCAAAATAATGCTATTATTGTGTTTTATTTTTCCCGAATTGCATTTTTTGCACACAAGACCCTTGGGGTCACTTCCTCAGAAGGCCAAAAAAAGAGGACGTTGCAACTTTTGTCCAAGAGAACTGGACAGAAAATGCATTGAAAAATGTCATAAGTGTTTGAAATTCACTTGCAAAAATCATGTTTTTTTCAGGTCTGTAATAGATGTAAATAAATCTACAGTTATTGTAAGTTTTGCTCTAAAATTATAATTTTAATTCATAAACTAAATTTTACTTTAATTGTATCTTTTTATTTTTTGTTTTTTTAGCTTTAAAAAGTGTGTGAACTTAAATAATGCATGTAACATTCAATAATTATAATGAATTAATTAAAGGAAGCATTGGGGTCGTTTATGACCCCAAGGGTCTTGAGTGTAACTGAAATGGGAGGGACCCACGAGGGTTAAAGGAGATTGCTTATTACCGAAATTAACCATTTAAAAAGTCTATAAACGTTTTAAATGTTTTTCAAAAATCCTGTAAAATAAAGGGTTAAAGAAATAAAATACTTGCTTTTGTGAAGAAAAAATAAAAGATAAAAGCCAAGGTTACTCAAGAAATAAATTGAAACAATACTGCATACACCGATTCTGATATTATACGGATCCATTTTTACTATGTAAACTCAACAGAATATTTACTCAAGTAGCCAGAAGTTTCTTATTGAAGGAGGGCTAAGGGAAGCTAAGGTCATAATAATGATGAATTTACTTCTGCCGGGGGCGAGTTTAGGCGTACCATTTCTCACATATTTACATGTCATCGTAATGGGATTGGCATTTGGCAATATGACCTTAACTAAGGATTCTGGAGTTATTCTACCCTTTCTCTCTTGCTGCGCTTCTATAGCAATTATAAATAAGATGCTTTTTGTAAAGGGGGGGGGGAGAGCTGCCTGAATATTTCAATGTTTCATAATAGGTGTTCCTCAATGTGTTATAATGTCACCAAACTTGGTGACCTTAGATGATTTCTATGCTATAGACAGCTATCTTACGTGGTGCATATCAGGTTAAGTCAGCACACAGGTAAAGTTTCAACAGTTGCAGTACTTTTCAATGAAAGTTAATTGGAATAAACGGTAATTTAGTAAGAAAACAACAAATCAAGTTTAACGTGATTAACATGTGTTAAATTGTTTAACATATTTTTTGTTCATAAACAAAACAATATCTCAAACACGACAACCTTGCACTCCCTTTTACAACCTTCACCTTCGTGTCTTGACATACCTTGTATTTGCCTCCCATGAATGAAGCTATTCTCAGCACATTGGCTCTGGTGTCTTTCTTGAGCTGCTCGTAAGTGATGAACAGTACATTCGGATTGTTCCTGTGTTCGTACCAGGACATCAGACAATCAAAATAATCTCCGAAGTCCACTTTTCCCTGCATGAATAGTTCGAAATAGTCGTCGAAACTTCCGTTCTTGAACTTATATCCTATTAAGTTCCTTGTATGATGGTAAAAAGATACGCAGCAATCCTATTGAAAACAGCGAAAAAAATATAATGTAAAATAATGCTATTCCATAAAAAGGAAATTAATTGATTACATTAGCGGGTCTACTTTTTGTCAAAAAAATTATTTTTCTGATACTCTCAAAAACTACACTGTAAGAAAATTCCGAAACGTTACAGGTAAATAATCTATGCAACAACGTTACAACGGAATTTTACGAGCTTTCACCAGTTTCCTCTGAAAAAAACAGGAAATTTTTAGGAAAAGTTTCCTGAATTTATTCAAGTTCTATGAGTGCAACTCTTCACCCCGTTGGGAAAAATATTTTTATCTACCAGTGTAAAAATTATCCAGCGTCTTTATTAAGTGTTCAGCTTTTTACTCGGCAACGCCTGCTCAGACTGATTGAGCCACAAATGAAACCAATACTTTGTCTCTGGATACAAGAATTCAGTTTTGCAAGAATTACACTGCGATGCAAAAGTTTAGACAAAATGCAAATATATGAATAAAAAGAAAACTATTCAGCGAAATGCTTTCAAATTTCTATTGCAGGTACACAATATGGTCCCAAATACGTGTCTAGAGTTTTTAAAAATATAACCGAAACGAAAATCGGAAATTACAAAAGACACTTTTTTTTTTACTGTTTCAAAAGTTTAGACAAAAGTCAGAATTTATACAAACATCTCTTAGAATGTGATTGGTGGAGGAAAAATGGGACTTTTTTCTTCGAATATAAAGTTCAGAGATTGCTGAATGGCTAATCAAAATCCCAAAATCTCTGGAGTTCTCATGTAAAGAAGATGAGAAAGTTTAGAAGCCGAAATTTGAAAATGAACCTACTTTACACTAATTTTTCGTCTTTTAAATCGGCTCTAATATGATACTCGTAGTACATTGATTTTCACTTTGTGGTGAGCAAATTCAGACATGCATATCGATCAAAAAGGCCAAGAAAAATTACATTTCTCAAGGATGAAGGAATTGAAAAAACGGCTCGAACTGACGACTATCCCCTTAATCCTATAAGGCTTCAACTTGGGTCAAAAACAGCACGTGACAGCATAAGTAGATGAACAACTCAATCGGGATGCTTAAAAAAACAAAGAATTGTGCTTGAGCCTTTTCGGACAGAGTGCTCCAAATAAGACAGATTTTAATGGTAACAGCAGCACAGCATGATCATTGGATCTCTTCTCAAATCCCGCTAATAGAATTAGAATCCATCTAGGATATCCCAATTTTAATAATTTCTATCAGAGAAAGTAACATTAATATTTTAGTCACGATCATACATGTGCTGCTTTTTCCATTAAAATCCGGCTTATTTGGAGCACTCTGTCCGAAAAGGCTCAAGCACAATTCTTTGTTTTTTTTTTACGCATCCCGATTGAGTTGTTCATCTACTTATGCTGTCATGTGCTGTTTTTGACCCAAGTTGAAGTCTTATAGGATTAATAGGCTAGTCGTCAGTTCGAGCCGCTTTTTCAATCCCTTCATCCTTAAGAAATATAATTTATCTTGGTCTTTTTGATCGATATGCATGTCTGAATTTGCTCTCCACGAAGTAAAAAACAATCGACTACTATATTAGAGCCGATTTAAAAGGCGAAAAATTAGTAAAGTAGGTTCATTTTCAAATTTTGGCTTCCAAACTTTCTCATCCTCTTTACATGAGAACTACAGAGATTTTGGGATTTTAATTATTCATTCAGCAATCTCTGAACTTTATATTCAAAGAAAAAAGTCCCACCTTTTCTCCACCAATCATATTTTAAGAGATATTTGCATAAATTCTGACTTTTGTCTAAAACTTTTGAAACAGTAAAAAAAAAAGTGTCTTTTGTAATTTCCGATTTTCGTTTCGGTTACATTTTTAAAAACTCCAGACATGTATTTAGGACCATATTGTCTACCTGTAGTAGAAATTTGATAGCATTTCGCTGAACAGTTTTCTTTTTATTCATATATTTGCATTTTGTCTAAACTTTTGCATCGCAGTGTACCAGCAAATAAGCTGTTCTGTACTTGTGCTTGCGATTTTGTCTTAGCTTTGGCCATGTTTGATGTAATGTTTCAGTAGTTTTCTTGGTAAATCAGGATGGTGCTAAACTAGTAACATATCTTGACTCCCTTATTGGAAAGAGTTCTTGATTTAGAGCAGTGAGTAACCGCCCCTAAGCAAGGGCTAAGGCAGGAACATGCATTACACCGCCAACTCGGCTATTTCGATCCATGGACTGCAGTTTCGTGCTTGTTATGCACTCATTAGCATGGAATACGAAACTAGCCGAGTTGGAGGCAAAAATTCTCTTATAGAGCAAAGAGAGCCAAAAAAACTGGTAGCTAATGTGAAATTAAAATGCCAGCGAGAGTCCGCACTTGGTACGGTACAGCTCGTAAGTTTTAAGGCAGAGCTCGGGTATAAAGCAATGAGTAACCGCCCCTAAGCAAGGGCTAATGCAGGAACATGTATTTTTTGGCTCTCATTGCTCAATACGAGGATTTTTGCCTCCAACTCAGTTACATTCGTATTTCATGCTGATGAGTGCATAATAAGCACGAAACCGCAGTCCATGAATAGAAATAACCGAATTGGCGATGTATTGCATGTTCCTTATTTATTCCAGAAACCTAAATAACATGTATTGAGAAGCTTTCTGAATTCTTGAGAAAGATTCCAGGTTTATTTCAGGAAACTTACTAACTTATAGCGGTAAACTTTCCTGTTTTTTGCTAAACATGTTACTTCCACAAATTAGTCACATTAACCTGCCCATTATATTCTAGGAGCATTTGTGAACTTTTTTACAATGTAAAGAATTAGGATGATTAAGGATTACCTTCGGATTTCGGGCTACGAAAATGTACTTGGCTTGGTCAGACCACGGCGTGTACTGAAACGGTAAGTGCAACTTAATAGCTCCTGGCCTCTTCATGGTTTCAGCCGCCTCTGCCCCTGCCATTTCTAGAAAAGGAGTGTTGCTCAGGAATTCCAGGGCACTTTCGAACGGCTTTCCTTCCCTGAAGATGCAGGCGACGATGTTCTGCACCCACGTGGTACCACATTTGGGGTAAGTGACTATGAATAAGTCGTCTGGGCGAGGCCTGTAGTTGAGGGCAGATTCGAACGCGTCATTTGAGAACATTTTCGCGATTCGGAATCCGCAGCGAGTTTCCTGGTACTCGGGCAGGATCTTCTTCTCCCGTTTCTCTTTGGAAGCTACTAGAGCCCTGAAAGAGAGAAAAGAAATAGCGAGCTTGTAGATGTAAGGAGGTAATGAGATAAAAACGTATAGTATAAACTTGAGAATTATTTATTTTTAATTATTGGCAACGGATTAAAAATGAAATTCGAAACATTTTATTTAGAAGCGAGTTTTTTTTTCCTTGGTTTGATAAAATAATGTGTTTTTGATCTGCATCCTATTTTTAATTCTTTTTTTCAAAAGAAGAGCCCCGAAAGAGAAAAAAAATGGCGAGCTTGTAGATGTAAGGAAATACGGAGATAAAAACGTATTGTATGAACTTGAGACCGTATAAAAGTACCTGCTCGATATGTTTGAAATATTTTCTACTGTCAATATGTTTCTTTTCTCTGAAAAAATTGCATTCATTAAGCTGAAGCTTCTTTTAGCTTCACCAGAACTTACAGTGACGATTTGAGGATATTTCTGGCTTTCTGGATACCATTAGGAGTGATAATATTCATTTTGAATTTTTTTATTTTGTTTGATTGCAAAGTCTCAATGTTTCAAATTATTTAGATACTACCGGTTCGCGGCTCTTTAGAGATTTTATGAGCCAGTTAGGGAAGCTTCGGTAATTTTTAAAAAACGTTTCGCGCGAACCGGTGCTTATTGGTTGATTCCTATCATTGGCTCTATGGTCTCTAAAGGTTTGAAAAACATTTTCTTTTGCAGGGAGAGTTAAGGGTAAATTTTGTACGATACATTTTTAGTAAATTTTGAGCTGAGTCCTATTTTGGATTTTGATAAATAGGAAAGGACCGAGGAAGTCGTTGGAGTGATCAGATAGTAAAGTTTTTCGAAACAAAATGAAGGAGAATATTTGCAGAAAAGAGGGTAGACTAGAAATATTTAGAAGAGGCAACCATCCTGCAGTGGATTGATCAAGGTCTGACGATGATGATATACACTGCTCGACATTGAAAATGCAACACCAAGAAGGAGTGGTCCGAAATTCATGCAAATTTTACCGTAGACGCACGTCACTGAGTTATGCAAATGATATGAAATGCGCAGCTCTCCGACGCACGTGAAGTAAGATATAAGAGAATGAAGTTGAAAAGTGGGCTATGTTCATGTTGGTTTTTCTGCCAGACTAATTATCGGAGAAATTTGGTTTTTGTCTCGAAGGATACGTGTGATAGGAGGAAATGCCACGCCGTCCTCAACGAAGACACTTCCAGCATATAGACGACTTTACAAGGGGTATGGTGATCGCGCCCGCTAAGGAGACTGCCATTGACCTCACAGCACAGACTCTAACGTTTGGAATGGTGCCGGACTAGAGCGACGTGGATGGCAGAATGGCAAACCGTAGTGTTCTCAGATGAATCCCGCTTCTGTTTGTCCAGCGATAGTCATCGCAGACGTGTGTGGCGTCGACGTGGAGAAAGATTGAATCCGGCAGTAACTGTGGAACGCCCCACAGCGCGACAACGTGGCATAATGGTTTGGGGCGCTATTGCATACAATTCCGTATCACCTCTAGTTCGGATTCGGGGCACTATGACGGCCCAACGATATGTAGATAATGTACTGCGGCCGGTGGCAATCCCCCTACCTTCAGGGTCTGCCAAATGCAATTTTTCAACAGGATAACGCCCGGCCTCACAGTGCTCGAATCAGCCAACATGCTCTACGAGGTGTACAGATGCTTTCCTGGCCACCATACTCTCCTGACTTGTCACCAATCGAAAACATGTGGGACATGATTGGACTCCGTTTGCAGAACCTGTCACTGCCTCGTTCAGAGGACGAACTGTGGCAAATGGTTGAAAGGGAATATAGTGCCATCCCTCAGGACACCATCCGCAGGCTTATTGACTCCATGCCTAGACGTGTTTCTTCGTGCATCGCTGTCCGCGGTGGTCCTACTTCTTGCTGAGCCGACTCCGTCCTCGCTCTAAATTTTGCTTATTTATTTTGAAATAAATATCACTTATTGTTCCATGCTGTCTCTGTCTTCTTACCAAATTTCATCAATTTCTGGCCACTCCTTCTTGGTGTTGCATTTTCAATGTCGAGCAGTGTATGGTAATCACGCTTTTTCGTTAGTTTTAGATTAAGGCGAGGGTTTTGATTGTGCAAAAGACTACTCAAAGGCACTTGTTGTCTGTACAGGGTATGTCAAGTTCTCTCCGGGGTTCGGAAGCCCTATTAATACCAACAAATTAATAATGCAGCAAAAACTTTGACTTTACTGGAGAAAGAAACTGAGTGAGAGTTGTAACGATGTCTACTTGATCTAAAAAAGCTGCATTTGACTTTGTGATATGAAACATGGTTCATGACTTTCCAGTGGTTAATTCCAGGTTTTCTTAACCATTTTTGGATTTGTGCCAACCTTTGAGCACAAAATTGCTTCATTGCCACCCCCCCCCCTTCCGCATATGTATGATACTACATATGCTTTGAAAAATAAGTGTTGTTAATTTAATTTTCGGAGCTTGTTTTATATGCCATGCATAGAAAATCCACGATGGCAGTTGTTCTTGCAAATATCAAAACACATTACCGATTATCCACCAAGATTGAAAATAGTAAAAATGAAAGATTATAGCGTGAATTCAAACAGTAAAAGGAAAATATTACTCCTTCGTTTCGGATGGAATAGCTCCCGGGTGCCTCCATCTAGTGGGGTAATTGGGCGTTAAAATTCTTGTGGCAATGGCCTTTGCCGATAGTGGTACCACGTGAACGAATAATTGCCGGTCTCGATGAATGCACCAGGTCTGCAAATAGTTAGTAGCCAATACGCAGCCCCGTTTGAAGCAAACAAACAGCCTGGACGTCGAACTGATTGAGGATTTCAGTAACTTTCTGACTGGTATCAGAAAACAATGGTAGAGAATAGCATATATAATACTTTGAAATAATCGCACTAACTCCAAAAGAACAATTGGATATGAAAGTTTCAAATATTTATGTATAGGACTATAAAAGTGGTTTGTGAAACCTTCAGTATGGGAATTAAAAATTGCTCTCGATTGCAAAAACGAAATTATTTCTTTTATCAAGATGTTCATCCAAACATAAACGAGCTTATTTTCCCACATACCAGCATGAATTTTGTAGCAAAAGCGTTTTTCTTTCTCACTCTCTCTCTTTAATTCAGCTTTGGTTAAAAGTTTATTCAAATACATATTTTTTAAAATAATAAGTTCATCACTTTTTAATGAAACTAAATTAATTCTCCTAACATTATAGGAACTATATTTTGGCAATTTCAAAATATTAAGGTTTTGAAAAGCAAACTTTAACTTAGGTACATATTTTCAATATATATACGCATATAAGCAAATTTAGGACTCAGTTAGAAAAATCATCTCTGTGTGAAAAACCTAACAGTGAAAAGCTAACGGAAAAACCTAACCGTGTGAAAATATACAAAGTAAATTTTTTTTTAAATGTAAAATGTTGTATAAAGGATCGAAATTTTAAGATTGTAGTGAAGTTGAAATCTTTAATTTCATCAAAAATAAAATGTTTTACTTTTTAATTGCCAAACCAAACCAGAGTATTAAAATTAAATGTAAAATGAATGATTTATAACTCAATTATTTTTTTCATCAAAAATGAAATTGTTTGCAGTTTGTTCATTTTGCATGGAAAATGGTGCATTTTAAATTTTCAGGATTTATTTATTCAATCGGACAGTTTAATTAATGAATGATTTTTATCAATGTTAAGTGCACAAAGTTTTTTTTTTTCTCGTTTTCACCGGTTGGGAAAACAAATCGATAAATAAGAATAAAAAGTATATTTATCATCTTTGTACTGTCTTTGACTTTTTCGGGTATGTATTTTATTACCGGTGTTATTTATTCATAGGCTTAAAGGATTTTCCCAGCTCCTTCTATTCCTAAAAACTTTTCTGTGGGATCTCTCCAACAACTATGTGGCGTCTTCGTTTGTCTTTTTTAGTCTACTTTCCGTTAAAATGAGAAAAAGTCGAAAGACACATCAAAAGTGGTACAATGCATCATAAAAATATCGCCAAGTCTAAAAAAAAAGTAAAAAAGGAATAAAAAAATGAAATAAATATCGAAAAATTAAAAATTGGTAAGTAGGGTTTTAAGATGAGGAAAAATGTGTGTCTGTCTGTCGGTCAGTGTGTCCGCCCCCCTCCCCCAATAACTTTAGAATGAACCGTCCGAAACATGTTATTTAAAAACGAGTCTGTTTTTTTTTTTTGGCTTGATAAAATGTGTTTTGATTTGCATCCTATTTTGAATTCTTTTTTTTAAACAATTAAGGAATTTTTCTACGGAAGAACTATAATAGTTGCATTGTTTAAAAGATGCTACAACTTTATTTATTCTTTTGTTTACTTTTTACGGTGCCTAGTTTATCAAATGAGAAAAATATTGGAAACGAAGCATACTGGAAGAAGTAAAAAGTAGTGCTTTTCCATGATGTTGTCAGTTTAAATAAGAGATGATCAGATAATATGGCAGCATTTTATTTTTTCGATTTTTTTAATGGCTTAGTTTGTTGCACATTAGCTCCCGAAAACTCAAATCCTGCATTTAAATTCTTTCTCGGCTATCTTTTGCAAATTAGATAGCTTCCACTGGCTACATAGAACTTGTGCACTTTCTTTTCCTGTCAGAAATTAAATATTGATACTGCATGAGGGAGCGTATAGTGCTTTTTAACCGACTTCAACAAAGGAGGAGGTTATCAATTCAAAGCGTATCCTTTTTTTTTGTTTGTTCTCGCATAACATCTGATCTACTGAGCCGATTTGGACGATTTTTTTTTTTAAATCGATAGGAAATGGTGTAACTTAGGTACCATGTACTCATATGACGATATTTGTTCACTAGAAAAAAAAGTTATTATGGAAAACAGGAAATTTCATGTCATTTCCCCATTAAATGATTAAATATTCAATCCATTGTTGCAAAAATTTGTTGCCTCGCAACAGCAATATTAATAGTAATCATGATGAAAATTTTGAACCAAGGCTTCTCTGGAGTAAGTATGAAATATTAATAAGTAGTCGAATTTAAAGCGATTTGTCCTAAATAATTAAATATGAAATCCATTGTTACAAAACGTGGTTGATATGAAACTGTGGGTGCCTCCATGAGAATTTTAAATGAAGGCTTAACTAAATCAAACATGAAACTCATTAGCGGGCAACGTGCGTAGTATGCGTTAAAATCTTATGAACAACGAGAAACTAGAATTGCTTTGAAATATAAAGTAGTTGAAAAGCCGTTGATATTTAAATGGCTTTGATTAAGCTAGTACACAAATAAGTACCAGAGAATAACAAAGATTATTTTTTAGTGTTAATCGTTTAAAATTTTAGACGCGTTGATAGTTTCTTCCTTTTTTTTTTCACAGTTTATTTTATGGAGCATTTACTTAAGAAAATTAGGTGAAGTTTCGTAATGGAAACATTACCTTATTTCATAAGTACACTTACACTAAAAAGAATAAAATAAAATAATTTTGGAAAAAAATAGAACCGACTTCAGTTGGAAATTGCTCTAAAAAGTAAAAAATAATTTTTTTCTTTGAACACCATCGAAACTACTTTTAAACATAAGTTTTGAAGTCGGTGCAAAAACGATAGGTAAAATGATATTTAACCATATTTTGCCAACATTTTTCAGAGAAACCATTGAAAATTAAAAGCAGAATATTTGTACCATTACACGAATGTGTGGTAATGAAGGAAATGTACGCGAATGCTCTTAAAGAACCTGGATCCATTAAAATTTATATAGTTGAATTGTAGTTGCGTATGATTCTATACATTGTTTTTGTGCCGACTTCAAAACTTATGTTTAAAAGTAGTTTCGATGGTGTTCAGAGAAAAAAAATTATTTTTTACTTTTTAGAGCAATTTCCAACTGAAGTCGGTTCTATTTTTTTCCTAAATTATTTTATTAAAGAAGAGAACATGAACCTCATGTTACATAGTTCAGAAAATTATTAAAATATATTTTCATCAATTCCTGATGACAAATCATTAATTAATTAAACCAACTTACATTGCTCGATTTTGGCAGCACTTGCAACCACACACCTCAAAGGACCGGGCGTGTTTTTCAGCAACAATTGATGTTGCGTACATATCAAAACCCCGTAAAAAAGAGCCGATACGAGCATGTACTTCAAGAATCCATCGATCAAGGACGTAGCCAAGGGGGTGGTCCAGTGGGTCCGGACCACCCCCTTCCCGGATTTAAGATTTTTTTGACGTGTTATTAAGCAGCGAAGTTCACTTGCTGTTTTTTTTTTTCTATCAGACAGCAAAATTTACTTGCTATATGTGCCACGTATGTTGTCATTTTAACCCTATCCTTCCCTTTTAGAGACAAAATAGTAGAAACATTCGCACGTGGTGGATTTAGCTTGTGTGTTCGGGAAGTAAAGGACGTAAGAAAATTTGCTGCTTGGAAAGAAAAGAGAAAAACTGCTCACATGATTTCACCACGTTCATGTTATCATTTGCTTAGGGCCGAGGGTGCCTCTAGTGAGATCGCCTCCCCCCCCCCCGTCCCCCAATCAAAAAAACCTCACAAAAATTATACTGCGAGGGCCCCCTTAAGGCCCTAAGTTTCTGACTAGGCTTACAAGGGGTCGGGGCTGCACTTGCCATGACGTCATGCAAAACTATCCAATCGCATAGGGGGTTTATGGATTTTCTTTTTGGGGGAAAACATTTATGGAGTTGGCAAGCTTGTCAGCACTAAATTGAAAAACGAAGTTTACGCGCATCTGTAGATAAATCTCTTTTGCCAACAGAAATTTTATGTGTTTTAGACCATTGCAACAAGAATTTTTACCCAACCTCGAGATATTTGTTGATTGTTTTGGCTTCTCTACCTGTGTCAACTTGTGAAGCCGAAAGGACCTTTTCTACTCTAAAGAGAGTAAAAACATACTTAAGAAATACAATGCCCAATGGCAGATTGAATGGCTTGACATTAATGTCAGTTCATTATCCTGTGCCCTTTTCAGCCGAAGAGGTGTTAAATAAATTAGCTCTAAGGAAAAATCGGCGCCTTTTACTTTGAATTGGCAATTTAGCATTTCATTTTTACCAGTGTGTATTAATAAAAGGCTTATTTCAACTAATTAGTGATAAAATACCTTGATGATGTTCTAAAATTCAAGCATTTTAAACTTTTATTTACGTTTATACAGGGTGACAAGAAATAACTTGGACGAAGTTTCAAACCAAATATCTGTAAATACCACTGAATTTATAACGATATTGTGATAGAGATTCGATCCTAGAAAGCTACTAAATAGGTGTAAGTGAGTTAGTTGGGATAACTATTATGGTTCGCAAACTATCTGCCATACTTGAATTACATAAGCAAGAAACGAAAAAACGTGAAATTGATCAGCGATTGAAAGTGGCTTAAGTATACGGTTTCCTGCACAATTAAAAGGTTAAAAAACTCAAATATGATGGTGATAAGTCAGGAAGAAGAAGAAAATGCACAGTTAACACATCTAGAGACCAGAAAGTGGTCAAAAAGCGAGTTTAACGAAATCCTAGGATTTCAATGAGAAAGGTTGCTAGAGGGGTGAAAATCAGTATAAAAACCACTCGTTTGATGGTAATAGTTGAGCTTGGTCTTCTCCCTTACAAAATGAAAGAGACTTAAAAGCTAGCAGCAAAGAACAAACGCACAAGACTTCAAAAGAGGAAAGAACTGTCAAGGCAGTTCGCAGTTCAACTGTTAGGCCGCAGATGATCGATGGAAAACATTGGTCTTCACAAATGAGAAACTTCTCAATTGAACAAATTCAAAATAGCCATAATGATAGAGTTTGGTCCGCAGAAGCACCTGGAACTTTTTGAATTGTTGGCGGCGTCAACTACCCCTATCTGCAATGGTTTGGGGTGGGATATGTGCTAGTGGGGAAACACCACTTGTTTTTGCTGATCAAGGAATAAAAAATAATCAGCAAACATACCGCAAACTCATTTTGGAAGACGTTGTCTTACATTGGTTGAAAAAGTTCCTTGAAGACCAAAGATGGACCTTCCAACACGATTTTTCTCAAAAGACACTCAAGATTGATGCAAGACATTTTTTCCGAACTTCATTGGAGCTGAAGAATGGCCCCCCGTATTCCCCAGATTTGAGCCCAATGTATTATTCTGTTTGGTCCATCTTGGAGACAAGGGTGTGTACTAAACCTCATAAAACTTTGGCATCCCTATGAACATTCTTAGGGAAAGAAAGGGATAAAATATCAATGAGTGAGTTGCGGCCAGTAGCCGAAAATTTTGTGACACGTCTAAAGCTCTATATTAATTCTAACGGTAGCCAGTTCGAAAACGTTTAAATATATTAGACAAAATAATGTATTCATACTTATTTTGAAGTTTGTAATGATAAATTTTCTATCAAGTCTTGGACCTCCCCCTTCTCAAAGTTCTAGCTACGTGCCTGCATCGATGGTGATAAGAAAGAATTATCTTTTAGTGACACATCAATTCTTAATATAACGTCTGTGATAAGGAATGAGATAAAATCGTTCAACAAAAAAGAAATTAAACATTTTCACTGGTACACTAACCAGCTAGAATGCCACGGGTGAATTTTTCTGCCACCAGATGGTAGTGTAGTGTTATCTTGCGTATTAAGAGCAATTACGGCAATTGAGTCGAAGTGACAGGAGAAGATGCACCGAGGAAAAACATGTCGTTAATAAGTTTAATATTTTCCACTCTATTTCCGGCTTTCAGTGACTTGGTCACATTTTGTGATAACTATAATGAACCAAAAATACGACTCTGGTTTCGATTGATAGCGGGAAACCGGTTTTAGAAATAGTTGAAAAAAAGAACAAACATATTTTTTTCGTAGCTTTTTTTCATATTTTTGTACATTAAATAACGAACTGTAAAAATATAAATTATTTTACTATGAGCAGCAATAAAATGAAGGAATGAACGTTACATTCAAATCAAATATCAATATAAGAGCAATGAAGAATAGCAATAATTTATAGCATTGGAAGCAAATAATAAAGGTAAAGATAAACCATTATAGTATTACTATACATTGAAAAAAAAAAAAAAAAAAAAACACGTACGCCGTTAAAACGATTGTAGATAGCTAATAAGTTTAAGTAAAAGCTATTTAATTAAAGAAAAATGCATTATTTGCAGCTAATGCGGAAAATATCGGGATTCTACATTACCAAATACTGGTTTTAGAAGGCCCCAAATGCCCTTATTCGGCATACCTACGTATATTATTGCAATCACTAGCGACATCTGATAGGCAGAGAAACACTTACTTTTGATTGTAATTTCGAGAAAGAATTTCTTTGAAATGAAAAATTTCATGGCCAACGAATTTTTTACTATGTGGATTCATAGAATGGTTTCAAAGTGATTTGAATTATGCGTATAGATTGCTTAGTATACTGTCGTGCTAAGCGCAAAAGTGGTATCTGCAGTTAAACTGAGATAAAACTCTTCAAAGTTCAAATGAAACTTTTCAGAATTTTTAAAAAAATATTTCCTTTTCTCAAATGATCATATAATTTTGTATTTAGCTAAAATACGTCACAAAGAGCCACCTAGTGGCGATAACTCAATTTTGTTTAAAAGTGCAGATGCGAATTTTGTGCTTAGCACGGCAGTATAGTGCTTTGTAGAGTATGTCATTCAGCAAAGAGATTTTTTGAATTATGAAATTCGTTTATAATACACTGCTCGACATTGAAAATGCAACACCAAGAAGGAGTGGTCAGAAATTCATGCAAATTTTACCGTAGACGCACGTCACTGAGTTATGCAAATGATATAAAATGCGCAGCTCTCCGACGCACGTGAAGTAAGATATAAGAGAATGAAGTTGAAAAGTGGGCTACGTTCATGTTGGTTTTTCTGCCAGACTAATTATCGGAGAAATTTGGTTTTTGTCTCGAAGGATTTTATTATTTATTTAAACCCCACCAGTCACCACCGTACCTACCCTGATGAGGGTTTAACCGGATGTGGTGGCTGGGAGGAATGAACAAACAAATGACATGGAAAAAATAATAATAAAAGGAAAGACAATTTTGATATATACAGAAAAAGACAAAAATATAACATTTGAAGTTTTAGGCAGGATATTTGAAGTCTTCTATTTGAGTGCTGAGTAAAAACATTATTTTATGAAGATTCTTGCGAGTAGCTGGATGATGAAGAATATGAGCTATATTTTTGGATACAGGAAGGTTGGAATTATATATGCAGTGGAAAGAGCTAGTTAATGGACAATTGAATACGTAATGTTCAGGAGTTCCAAGTTGGCTGCAAACACATAATGGTGAGCTTATTATTTTGAATCTGTGCAGATATGAAGGAAATGGACCATGTGCACTGAGAAATTGTACTTCCATAGGATGTTTGCATCGTGGTTTTAGCTTGACTTTTGGTAGGATTTCGTGAACTCTCCGACCGGTTTCTGCAGTGTCCCAGATATCCTGCCAATTTTGAAGAAGATTAGACCAAAGGTGATGTTTGAGGAAAGATTTTGGTAGAGGAATTTTGAATACTAATGAATGTGCTGGGTTCATTGCTGCAGTTTTAGCTAAAAAGTCGGCTCGTTCATTGCCAAAGTGTCCCTTATGGGCTCTAACCCAGGATAGATTTATGTTTGGATGTTCTCTGCAGAGGGATTGGATGTCTCTGACTAACTTTGAAGAATGCATTGGGTCCTTGATTGCTTTAAGCGAAGATAAACTATCAGAGAAGATTGTAGTGTTGAAGGTAATGTTTTCTGATGCAATATAAAGTAAAGCGTGAAAGATTGAAAAAAGCTCCGCTTGAAATACTGAATTATACGCTGTAAGTTTGGCTGACCAATCGTAGACAACCTTATTGTTGGAGATGTGAGTAAAAGCTGAGCCGGTTCCATCACATATTTTCGATCCGTCCGTGAAAATCCCAGTGTGCAGTGTTAAAATATTCGGTTCTTCCAAACTAATATTCGGAGTAGCGCACTGTATTAAAGGATGTTCTGTCCATTTTTGGCTTGCTGCTTCAAAGTCATTGGATGAATTGACATTATTAAGGGATACTTCTGCTGTAGTTTTCCTTATGAAGACATTTCCTAAAGTTGATTTTAGATTAACTGTAAGAGCAATGGGGGGAATTCCCGCAAGGACATGTAAGGTGGTATGAGCTGATGTTTTATATGCTCCCAAAACAACAAGAAGGAAATGGCGTTGAATGGTAGCTAATTTCTTTAGGTCTTTCTGCTTTAAAAATGGGCCCCATACTGCAGCTGCGTAAAGAATTGAAGGTTCTATCACTGTTTGATATAAAAATCTGCGTAGTTGGATATTAGCTCCCCAAGATTTTCCAGAGATGCATTGCAGCTCTGTCCTGTCTCGAAGGATACGTGTGATAGGAGGAAATGCCACGCCGTCCTCAACGAAGACACTTCCAGCATTTAGACGACTTTACAAGAGGTATGGTGATCGGACTGAGAAGGGGAGGTTGGTCCATACGTCAAATTGCAGCTGATACCCACATGGATGCAAGCACTGTGCATCGGCTGTGTCGGAGATGGTTGGAAAGAGGAAATGTAGCCACATTGAGGGCGTGCAGGTGCAGCCAGAGTGACGTCAGATCGCTTGGATCGACGGATTCACCGACAAGCTGTGGCGGACCCGCAAGTCACTTGTACGTCGATTCTGCAGCACGTGCAAGGTAACCTGGAAGTTCCTGTGTCGACCAGAACCATTTCCCGTCGACTGGTTGCACGTGGCCTGCAATCTCGGCGCCCGCTAAGAAGACTGCCATTGACCTCACAGCACAGACTCCAACGTTTGGAATGGTGCCGGACCAGAGCGACGTGGATGGCAGAATGGCAAACCGTAGTGTTCTCAGATGAATCCCGCTTCTGTTTGTCCAGCGATAGTCATCGCATACGTGTGTGGCGTCGACGTGGAGAAAGATCGAATCCGGCAGTAACTGTGGAACGCCCCACAGCGCGACAACGTGGCATAATGGTTTGGGGCGCTATTGCATACAATTCCGTATCACCTCTAGTTCGTATTCGGGGCACTATGACGGCCCAACGATATGTAGATAATGTACTGCGGCCGGTGGAATCCCCTACCTTCAGGGTCTGCCAAATGCAATTTTTCAACAGGATAACGCCCGGCCTCACAGTGCTCGAATCAGCCAACATGCTCTACGAGGTGTACAGATGCTTTCCTGGCCACCGTACTCTCCTGACTTGTCACCAATCGAACATGTGTGGGACGTGATTGGACGCCGTTTGCAGAACCTGCCACTGCCTCGTTCAGAGGACGAACTGTGGCAAATGGTTGAAAGGGAATGGAGTGCCATCCCTCAGGACACCATCCGCAGGCTTATTGACTCCATGCCTAGACGTGTTTCTTCGTGCATCGCTGTCCGCGGTGGTCCTACTTCTTACTGAGCCGACGCCGTCCTCGCTCTAAATTTTGCTTATTTATTTTGAAATAAATATCACTTATTGTTCCATGCTGTCTCTGTCTTCTTACCAAATTTCATCAATTTCTGACCACTCCTTCTTGGTGCATTTTCAATGTCGAGCAGTGTATGTTTAAAAAATTCATTTCCCGTCATGAAACATACGTATATGTAGTGTCGGCCCCGCTAAAACGAATACTGTCGGTTCCAAGAAATATTATTCGATTAAGCGGGGATCTTTAATATTGCGTCTATAAGGGCCAATCCATGGTTACGGTCGTTACATTCACACAACTTCAGCTGTTCATAATTTATTCACAAATACTGTTGAAGTTCTAATGAAAACAGGGAATGATAAAGCTGCCACCCAACATGACTGTCACCAAGCGTCAGGTTGAAATTATTAGTGAAAGTTGTAGAAAAATCTCGAAAATGTGTGGTTACGGTCGTTACAAAAAAAAAAAAAAAAAGACATAGCTTTTTGAGTGCTATGAAACACTGCCACTTTTCTGTGAATCTATTGCACGTATGATCTTCTGTATTTTCATAATAATTGCTCTATTAATGAGGCATGATATCATGCAAAGAACTTTTTATGAATTTTTTATTGCGGTTATGGTCGTTACACGTCTGACTATTTTCAATATATATGTTGCTAAAAATGAGTAAACAGCTATTTTAATTCATTTTTCCGCCATATATAAAGTCAAATAATGGACATATGAACAGATAGGTTCTCCAGTTAGTTCATTTGATTAGATATCCTCTTCAATTGATTACTATAGACTTTGGAAGCTTTCAAATTCCTTGAGCTACGTTTTCACATGAAACTTCACCAGAATACCCACACCTCCCAGTCTCTCTTCAGATATTTTAGCTCCACTAAATTCTCATAATCATCTGTGACTTGAGCTCTGTATTTCTTCAGTACTTTGCTTAGAAAAATTTCTACAAATTTGCTTATTTTGTAAATGGATGATTGTACCGGGCACCTTATTGCTTCAACGACAAGTGTTCGCAGGGCCTGATTACCCAAAAGGCTCGGGAAGCTCGAGCTTCCCCTCCAAATTTTTAGGGGGCCCAAAAATCGCTGAAAAGCTACAAAAAAATTCAAGTTTCAACTTTTATATTTAACTTTAAAGAGAGCTGGTTCAATATAATTTGTCCCAACTGTGCTATATTGTACTTTAACAGCTTTTTTTACTCTTAAATCATTTAGATTTTAAATTTACCAAATATTTTTAGAAATTTTCACCACAACAAAAAGTGGAAGGCCCCAAAATGAGACTGAGCTTCCCTTAACCACAGGGGTTAATCGGGCCCTGAGTGTTCGCTTCATTAAACATTTTAAAAATACTCACACATTAAGATTTTTTTTTTGCATAAATCATTTGCCCTCGTACGCCCGTTATCGAGAGACAAGATTTTAAAGGATTCAATTTAAGTGAAGCTTCAAATTTAAAGGCTTCTGGGGAAATAGAAGGTCGACTATTTCACCATCTGCGTGTGATAGGACATCTATCTGCAAAGCATGCGAAAAGATGTCTCCCATAATTAGCTGAATCTAGCTAAATTTGGTAACTTTAACGAATTTCTGCAGACTTTAGGACTTTATAATTCGAAAACGAGGAAGTGAGGGCAAATAATTTATAAATCCAGTAAAATGTTTTACTCTAATGTTTCAAATGCAAATGACTTAATTTTTTTCTTTATTTCACTATAGTATGGTTTCCTGGTGAACATCGAAGGACCCCTGAGTCAAATTTGGCTAAGAACTAACGTAAACGGTATTTGTAGTAGGAAAGCTCCTTTTTTTAGCTGTCCCATTCTATAAGGGACGAATCGCCTCAAAGTAACTTTCAGATACATTAGAGGACTTCAGTACCAAATTTGGCAAAGATCCGACGTGAACTGTGAATTTAGACCTCAAACATGTAACACCCGTAACCAACATAGCACAAAAACAAAAAGGTTTCTTGAATAAATTAGTAATGCACGTTTTTAAAATGAATGAGTACACTGTAAAACCTAAGTGACAAACTTCTACCTCAAATAGTTATTGTTACAAAATAACAAATACTTGTTTTCGGTTACGGTCGTTACAAAGATTCTAGATAATTTTGCCTGCCTGTAATTAAAAACTAATACAACCTACAAAGAAATTAATTGCTAGAAGAGGGCAAAGGGGATGCTTACTAAAGCACTATAATTCGTTATTTTCCAAATTGAACCCGGTGTTGCCAGGGTCTAGGCTGTAACTTGATAATTTTTGACTGAAAAAATGGGTTACAAAAACCGCAACTTTAGGACGTTGAAACCATATTTACAGTAAAAGCTAGAATTGTTTACACTTTGAATTAGGAAACTATGTTTTCTTGTGAATAAAATTATATTGTAACGAGTCCGTAGCACCTTCAACTTTCTTCAAATGAGCATTTCAATCTTGAGGAAGTAACTATAAATTTATTTACAAGTATTTACACTATTTACAATATGAGCAGGAAACAATTGCTACACATCCAGCAATTAGGTAGCAAACAGTACACTGTACTCTCAACAATAACTCAGCACCACGTATCTAACGTGAACAGTAATTAAGCAATTACAAAAGCAAAACAACCATCCGCCCAAGCGAATGAAAACGAGTCTCCAGAAATCAACATCAGAAAAGAACTAACTGACTGTGTTCAAGGCCAGCTATTTATACACGAAACGAATTCCCGACAACATTCTAGTAAAATCTGGAGTATTCTGTTTATTCATAACTTGAAATAATCCATTGAGAACGCTCTAGCAATAAAAAGAAAAAAACCACTCCGAGCGAAAAATGTCTTCATGCTTATTAAAGTTAGGGCAAGTGTAAAAACTGCAAAGTGTTTCAGGGCCGGTATACAAGTGATAAAAATGATATCTTCAGATACTTTTGCAACATGACGTCAGATAAAACTAAAACTAATGAAAATGATGCAAGGCAGGAAAAACAACAACTACTTACAAGATTTGTAACAATATGTAACATGTTATTATAAAGTGAGTTTCATATTTTGATGTCTATGTCCTATTTCTCATGGATTAGCCCATAGCATGAGAAATATTCGGTTCCGGGATTTTTTAATCGTATAAGCGGAGTATTCGTTTATCTTACCCGATTAAGCGGGGAAGACAGTATACATATATTTATTTGCTTCCAATCAATGTTGAACATTTATCTCGTATATAGCATGTTTATTTAAACCCTTCAAACTTGACGGAAAATCTCAAATGAAGAGCAGATTTTCTCCCTTCATATTAAGACGGAAGATTTTCTAATTTATACAAGTATATGTGTGCGTATAACTGATAAAGGTGCCAGATAGCTGCATTTAGCAAATGAACTTCTTTTGTATTTACTTCAGTTAGTTGTGTAATTAATTGAGTTAGATAAAGACTAAGTTACTTATCTTATTATGTATGATTTTGTACATTCGTACTTGGATTTTATTTTATGAAATCCAAAAATTTTGCCTTGACATAACTAGGTTAGTAAAGTATTTAACATAAAGAACGACCGCACTTGGACGTTACGTGCCCTCGCTATGGACAACCTCACGTGCGCATTATGATTTCTAAAGAACAATTTCGTAACAAATGGGATTTAAATTAAGATTCCATTCACAATCTTCAGATGACTTGACCTAAAAATAATATCGTAGTGACAGGTCATGAAATATAGGAGGTAAATAAAGCGTAACAGCTTAAAGTTAGAATCTCCTTGCTTTGTTTTTACTAGTTTATAGATTCCTTAGGGAATCTCATTGAGGGTTTCATTTTCGAAGTCAGTTTTAAAGAAGCAAACCTAATTAATCGTGCAAATGCAATGCATAGCTCTGCAGATTTAAAAAGAAAAACCATACATCAGTTTGCTTTAGTAGTTTAAGTTTTGCACGTTATGCTGATTACATTTCTAAAAAAATAGTTATAAATCAGTTGATTTTATCATGGGAATGCACATGATTTTTTTTCAATGGTAATTCTGCTTTTGTGAATCTATCGTCTGCTGTTATTTTCATTTAGGCAGGGATTCAAGTGAAACAGCACTGCGATCGCTTCGAATTGCAATCGCTACTGGAAGTGAATTACATTATCATCAACTTAACTTGGCATGACGTCACTACTGGTGGAGCCAATAAGAGGTCACAAGCACTCAGCGATCTCCTCTTATTCGCCAAGTAGGCTGTGACGTTTTATCTAGCTCGTTTTTCATAGGCAAACGTAACGCTGACGTCACGATGTTTTTATCAAGAAACGTTCTAATGTAATTCATTTCCAGTAGCGATTGTAATTTGCGATGGCCTGTTTCACTTGAATCCCTGCCTTAATATTTATCTAAGGCAGGGATTCAAGTGAAACAGGCGATCGCAAACTGCAATCGCTACTGGAAATGAATTACATTAGAACGTTTCTTGATAAAAACATCGTGACGCCAGCGTGACGTTTGCCCATGAAAAACGAGCTAGATAAAACGTCACAGCCTACTTGGCGAATAAGAAGAGATCGCCGACTGCTTGTGAGCTCTTATTGGCTCGCTCGTAGTGACGTCAGTGCCAAGTTAAGTTGATGATAATGTAATTCATTTCCAGTAGCGATCGCATCGAAGCGATCGCAGTGCTGTTTCGCTTGAATCCCTGCCTATGGCAGGGATTCAAGTGAAACAGGCGATCGCAAACTTCAATCGCTACTGGAAATGAATTACATTAGAACGTTTCTTGATACTGGAAATGAATTACATTAGAACGTTCATCGTGACGTCAGCGTGACGTTTGCCTATGATAAACGAGCTAGATAAAACGTCACAGCCTACTTGGCGAATAAGAGGAGATCGCCGACTGCTTGTGAGCTCTTATTGGCTCCGCTCGTAGTGACGTCAGTGCCAAGTTAAGTTGATGATAATGTAATTCACTTCCAGTAGCGATTGCAATTCGAAGCGATCGCAGTGCTGTTTCACTTGAATCCCTGCCTATGTTTATATTTATTTGCATCATTTAATTTATTTATCGTGTGCGCTCACAATTGATTTCTTGTAATGGCAACGACAACAGAAATAAGTTAGAATAGTTGGAATATTTTTTAACTAAACCATGTTGTTGGTTTCTCTCGCCCGATGTTGGCGGAGAGAAATATTTCATTTTATTGTAAATATGTAATTAAACGTTTTTTTTATGAAAAGTGAAGACTGGACATTTTATTTTATTCACGACATATATATATAGAGTGAATTGTTATATTAAAAAAAATCCTAAGAAGTGGAATGCAAGATACAAAAGGAGGAACCAAATTTAGGTATTGTGCATTTTTATTGAGTTATTGGGGAAAATTTCAAGCCATTTTCTGTTTGAAAAATTGTGCAAAATTTTCAGAAAGGTCAATTTATCGATAAAGTTTTATTAATCAGTCATTTAAAACATCTATTGTATGAAAAAGCTTATCATGTCAAAATTGAAATCAGGATTAATATGATTAAAAAATCAGTTTCCCCTTTCCCAATTCATTTGTATATTCTCTGTTTATACATATTATCGTTAAACAAAACTGTCGACACTATGGATTTTTGCAACTGTAAAATAAATTAAGAAGTAAAGCGTTTAGTTTTGTTGTAAAAACTGTAAAGTGTTAACCTTGGTTTTTATAACACACTGCATAAAATATTCAATGCTGGGAGTTAAGGGTAGTGTGTGGGGTTTCTAGGGTTATGATTCAGGTTTTTGGAACCATAACTGCTTCCCCGACAAAAGTTTTAAGCTAGGCTGTCTCAGCCACAAAAAGAAATCAATTAGGGGAGAGTGGTAATGAATGGGCCATGGTGATGAATGGGCCACTAACAAAATATGAAAAAGTATTTGCATGATTTTTTTTTTTGATGCCTCCAATAGATGTAGCTATTTGTTCTACTAAACTCATCCAATTTTTATTTGTTTGCGCAGAGCCATTTTCAAACTAGAGTGGCATGGTCAAGAATCTGACTGAAAAGTAAGTTTTTCCCTTTTTAGTAAAACATTTCCTAGCTAAAATGTACCAAGTATTTCACTGCATACATATGTATAAGCTAGTCTTTCCATATCTATAAACTAATCTTAAGATGTATTTTGATGTTATCTAAATTCAATGTACTCAAAAAACCTAAATGTATTCCAAAAGTATAGGTGGGGCTGAATGGGCCACTATGTCATGGTAATGAATGGGCCACCTAAATATTGTTTTTCTTCCTTTTCTTTGGATTTTCGCATTAATATGAAACACAACTGACTGTTATAGATAAAGATTACTGTCGTCAAAATAGGTTTGTAGTAACTTTTAAATATAATTTGCAGATCTATATTATATTCCTATAGTACAATAGACCTCTGGTCGCAGTGCATGGCTTGAAAAAGCCCCCCCTCTCTCCTTCATATTATATTCCTCACAGTACAATTTCATTTTGGTAACTTCTTGGTAACTTAAGTTAGATATTTCTTATTCCCGATGTCTAGTAAATTTTAAAAAAATTTTTTGAATTTTGACAAGTTTGAAAATGAAGATGAAGTTTTTGAAAGTGATTTTTAATATTATTTTTGAAATATATAAATTTTGTTAAATCATAGTGTGTATTATCTGTTATTTTTTTATATATATATTTGATGTTATTTATTTCTTACAATCTCATTATTTAGTCATTTTTCTGCTACAATTGGTATGCATCAGTTTTATTTTAATTGCATCAGTTTTGATGTTTATATAATTTTAAATCAGTATGATTTTGTATCATCATGTCAAGTGCAACATTTATTTTGTCATATTCAGCAAATAAAAGATTAAATCCACATGTTTTCATTGAATTCATTTAGTGGCCCATTCATTACCTTCGATGGCCCATTCAACCCCATAGGTGGGGTTGAATGGGCCAAATTTCAAAATTTTTATTTTCTATTATAATTCATTATAGACAGGTGCTAATCCAACTTTTATGACTTTTTTAGATAGCCAGATAAGTAAAGTAACTAAAACACCAATTTAGAGTTAAAACAAAGTGTTAGCAAAAATTACAAAAATTCAAAACCAAAAAGTGGCCCATTCATCACCACTCTCCCCTATATGTATTTTGCATTCGGAAACTATTTTCGTTATATTGGGTTTTACTTTTAATTGTTTATGGCATTCATTTCAACTAAAGTAACTTTGATTATATATTTTTGAAAATGCTGACGTTGGTTTGAAATTCATTCAACTAAAGTAAAGCAAGTAGAAAACTAGAAGAAGAAAAGAAAAGATCCCCCGGATGTACCCCGACAGTTCATCACGTAATGAAAGAGTCACCCATTGTTGCCTATTTTTAAGTCAAGGTGCGTTTCTGAAATTAATATCTTCCCACGGCACCTTTCTATAATTAAAAGTATGATCAATCATAGCCAAAAACTAACTAATGAGGTGTTTCTGGCACACTTTCAGCTCTTACACTGCAAAAAATAAACCGATGCTTTTACAGTATAATACTTGTAGCAGACGTTCCAGTTTAAAACTGTCAAATTCACAATAATGAAATGTAAAATTAGCAAATTTACAGTTTATTACTGTTTAACTGCAATTTACAGTTTATTAGTGCAAAATTAGCAATTTTTACAGTTTGTTAAAATAAAATTGACTGTATAACACTGTAAAAACAACATCCATTTTTTACAGTATAGAATCTTAGAAAGGGAATTTTCTCAACAGATTCGGAAATGGAATATCCCACACGTCAAAATTCAACAACAAATCCGGGTTCAAAGTCTGTTCATTCCTCCGTGCGGCAAAAACCAGTCAACATGAACCTGTTAACAGAACCTAGAAATCTTTTAACGTGAAACAGTACCTAGAATGAATGAAAACAATACCAAAGAAGTGCCAAAATATTCATAATGAACGTAGCTTTATTAATATACGTATATACAGGGTGTCCACTCCAATCGTGGACCAATAGCTAATTTCTAAACCGTTAGAGATAAGCATATAGTTTATTTAGGAAAAAATCTCCAAATTACGAAAGGAATTTTGGGTCTATTCAATGTTTTTCAAAAAATCAAATTTTGAAAGAGTTACGAAATTTAAATTTTTATACAGCCCCCCAGTCCTATCAATCATATTTAGTAAAACATTCTTGACGCTGTAACGTTTAAAACTAAAAAAAAATCACTGCTGTACGACAAAAATTGACCGAGTTATGACGTTTTGAAAAATCAATATTTTGAAGGATTTCGCATACGGTCCCTTAAGCGATCGCTCGATGACGTCATGAAATAATGTAAAATCTTGATTTTTCAAAACGTCATAACTCGGTCAATTTTTGTGGTAGAAGAGTGATTTTTTTTTAGTTTTAAACGTTACAGTGTCGAGAACGTTTTACTAAATATGATTGATAGGACTGGGGGGCTGTATAAAAATTTAAATTTCGTAACTCTTTCAAAATTTGATTTTTTGAAAAACAATGAATAGACCCAAAATTCCTTTCGTAATTTGGAGATTTTTTCCTAAATAAACTATATGCTTATCTCTAACGGTTTAGAAATTAGCTATTGGTCCACGATTGGAGTGGACACCCTGTATTTTTCATAGTGCTATCCCATGGTCTTTTCCATTTCAATGTATTCTTTGCACTAAATGTTGTCGTTTGTTGTTTGTATTCTTGTATTCAGTGCACAAAACACTATGAAAATGGCTTAATTTATTAAAAATTCGTTTTTGCAAAATTTGTGAGCATTTAAATCATGGCATCTTTCCATATTTTTGCTAAATGTGTTCCGGCCATCCTATCTTTAAATTTCTTTTCCATTCTCTGATTTTGTTCTTCAGAAAAGTAATTCCGCCAATCGCCTACGATACCTGGAAGGAAAAATGGGAATAAAAATTAACTAAGTGACTGCGTATTCCTTTGCGCAAGGTTGCTATTTAATTAATTACAGTATGTTGTAACGCAATGGCAAGGTAAGTTTTGACCGAAGATGTCAGTTCAGCAAATGTCGGATCATTCGAGTTGATAAAAATTTAAATTTAAAAAAAAGGCAGATAATTCTGGTAATATTTTTCTAGAATCTAGGCTAGAAACCTTTCTTCTAGTATCTTTTCCGGGTAGATAAAGTATGATATTACCCTGATCTGAAGTCATATTATCATATTCCTTGAAAACAAGCTTTTAACTAATATAAGACATTCATATGCAGCCACAATTATGTTAGGCCTAAAGTAACTGGTATATTAGAGCAGGCCTAAAGTAACTGGTATATTAGAGCAGGCCCGTCATTTAGGGGAGTCAGGGGAGGGGGTCAACTGCCCCCGTGGCTTTGAGAAATCAATGCATTTACATATAAGTGAGCGTAGTTTTTGTTGTTTTCTGATGAAATTGCATTGTTTTTGCATTCTTGGACCCCCCTCCCTGGAAAAACCTGAAATGATGGCCTTGATGTAGAGTAGTAAAGGACAGGTTGGATTATTTTCTCTTCTTGTTTAAGATAGAGTACACATATGAATTTTTTCATCCTTTTATCGACACATTCGTTGCCAGCTTTCCTCGAATTAAATCATAGGCTGTAGAAAGAAAATAAACGAGAGGAAAAAAAGCCATTGATATGAATAAAAAGTTAAGTTTTGTATTCAAAGAGGAAAATGTCAAGAAATACAATTGTATTTCACGTTAACGTTCTGTTAGGCGTATATTTTTAGATAAACTGAAAGACACACCACTAAAGAAGCAAATTATTTTTTGGGGAATATTGCATTTCAACGATGCTCCAGCTTGCCCAAGCAATTCGAACATGGATGTTGGAGCAGTTAGTCGACTGTTGCATTAACATTCATTGTTTTCTTACAAATTAAGAAAAATATTTGATTTTAAATTTTAGTTAACATTTGAAGCGATATTATAGGTCTAAGTGGGAGTAACCAATATCTTTAACTAATTTACAGACCAAAAATTAAAAACTGTTCCAACATGTCCCATTGTTCCCTATTTTATGATTTAAAAAATTCAGCACTTCAGTGAATAATGGGACTTTCTTAAGTATTGGCATAGTTTATAAATTCATATCATTACTTCAAACTTATTATAACTCAACTAACTTTTCCAACAGTTTTAACACCCTTAAAAGCAAAGTATCTACACCAATAACACATACCTAAAATTTTATGTTGCTTTTTGCAAGTCTTGAATAATTTAGACTCCCTCTCCGTAATTGCTTCAGATACTTTTTTTGTGAATTCCCTAATGATCACCCAAAACCCCAAAGAGCTATGCCTGCAACAAGCACTAAAAAAAGTGTAAGTCATTTTCTATCCTTTTAACCGGAGATCTGATGCTACATATGTACATATGTTCTTAAAGCACATAACCGAAGTAATATAAATGTAAAATCCTACTGGGAGACGCCTTTGGGTATGCATTATGCAATGCAAGTAATGAGGGTTTGCAGATAAAAGTGCAGTTTGATGATGCATGATTGACATGCAGTGATTTACCATCCCGCGATTCCACAAATGCCTTACACCTTTATTTTACTGTTAGATCTTTGTAACGTATGAGAAAATGTTGACAAAATTTGTGCGCATCTTTTATTCCCCATGGAGTAAAATACAGTTAACAAATAACTATGTTTCAAACTGTTTCGCGTATTTTATTAAGCGAACGAATTTCGTCAAGTATAACTAACCTTTTCTCACAAAGATATCGCCGTCTGCCTCTGGGTCAAGCACTCTCTTTTCTCCAGTGAGGAAAATCCTAAGATTCGGCGGTACATCAGGGTTGTTGAGAATCAGCTCCTTGGGAATCCTGCTGAGCTCTTCAATGTGCCTGCTGAGATGTTCTTTCATAAAAGCAAAACTGCTGTGGTGGAGGACAGCTTGGAAAAGTTTTTCGTCGGTTTCCAGAGCTCGCTTGAAAATTCAATTCGATTAAAATAATGAGTGTTTCATGGTTTTTATAAATAAATAAAAGAG
>JAXGGA010008565.1:0-56117 GCA_038373865.1 Uloborus plumipes | reverse complement strand
GAAAGGAGGAAAAGTTCCATTCAAGTCATATGGTGGAGTGCATTTAATTGGATTCAGGTTTTCGCTTTCAGTGATTTTTTATAGGTAAAGAATTGCAGTAGAAAATACTGAGGCTCCTTTAGAATATCCCTTTACATTGTGCTCAACGTTAATATATTCAAAGCTTGCATTTATCATTAATTCTAATCAAAGGAAAAAAAAAAAGATTTATAAAATAAACAACGGTTCAAGCTGAATATTTCGCTTTGGAGTTTAGATTTCCCGTTTTCACTCGGGGAGAAGAACAACTGAGGAATCGAAAGTTCACTGATTGGTAAATTCCCACCTATCTTCATTGAAAGACATTAGAGATCGAATGGCCTGTTCTGCAGTCAGTTTATCTGTGGCCACTGTGTGTGCAGTGGTGGCGATCACATGTACTGCCATTGCTTTTGGCACGGACAACTGGTACGAGGTTCGGGTAAATCCCGATGGCAACGAGAGGTTGTCCAGTCTTCAGGAATTCGAATCTGACCTTCGGTACTACAGCAGAGACGAAGGGATTTTTAGAATTTGTTTCCCGGACAAAAGACCGAAAGGAGGTAAGATGATTTTTGCTTTTCTTTTCCATTTGAACGTAGATATATCGAAGAATTTAACTCCCTATTAGAACAATTTATTGTCAATCAGCAGCATCCAAAATCTCCCGAAAACACCAGTCGAATTATCAAAAACATGATTGAAAATATTTTATTCAGAAATGCTTCAAACTTTCTCATCCAACTTTAGAAATTCTGAAGATTTTTTTTTTTTTTTTTGAAATATCTGCAAAATATTTCTGAGAGTCTTCTCACAGAGCACTAAATTTATCTCAATTGTGCATGCTGTTTTAATAAATATAATTATTAATGGCGTCAACAGTTTGAGGATCGTACGCGAAAGAGTGGGCTTTCATCATGCACATGTTTAATTCTCTTTATTTAGTCTATAAGAGCAAGAGCGGAACTAAATAAACAAGCTAACAATGAAATAGAAGTACATATGCCATATTTTGAATCCAAAAGAACATATGGACATACATGGTACCAGATAGTGACCATGTTTCGTTGGTAGTTATTAACAAGTTGAACAACAGATTGTCAACTTGTGGTCTTGCAGTCTTCATTGGGTCAATTTTCCTTCTACCAGAAAAAATAAAAAATAAAAAAAAATTCTCCTCCGATTATGAGCCGAGCCCTCACAAGTGCAGGGCCCCAAGTTTTCTACTGGGGCCCCTGATAATCGGAACACCCTGATGATCAGAAACCCTAGTCGGATAGTTGCCGACTAAGATTCCGATTTGCGGAAGGTCACAGTGACCTATCGTGATATCATATTGTAGTGCCACTGGTTGTCAAGGAGATAATCGTCCCAAACGCAAAAATAAATTTGCACAATTTTTTAGTGAAAAAAATAGTGCCGATTTATTTGTAATATAAATGTTCATTTATTTAGTACTATGCCTGTTCATCGTGCGCATTTTTATAAAACGTGATAGTTAAACTAGCTGTAACCACAATGACTATGAAAAATATTATTTAAATCAAAGTTTGTCCTAAACGCATCTTGAAATACCAAAATATTTATTTTATTTGAAGTGAAAGAAATATCCTTTTCGTGAAAAGTTAAATACTGCTTTTAATTGTCAACATCACAGAAATCTGCGTTTTGATTTAATTTGTAATTAGTGGAACCCCGTAAAAGACTATACTGATAATGTTAAAAGATTCCAGATTTTACATTTTGATTTTCCAAAAAGTCCGCGTAGTACGTTTTTCGACAAACGGATCAAAATCTTTTTTCATCTACAAGACTTTTGCAAACTTTTTTTCTTGTTGCTTTTTTTTTTCAAGAAACTTTTTGTTCTGTCTTACGTTACGGTCGTAATATAAGTAAGAAGGGCTTCTTCCGATCGTTCAATCTGGTCTTTTTTCACTACAACTCAGGACCAAAACTGCTAATACTCTTCTTTTTGAAACTTTCTCGGAAGTCAATGTCGCATATACTGTCGTCCCCGCTTAATCGGGTAACGGACAAACGAATACACCGCTTATTCGAATAAAACATCACGGAACCGATGCCATAGACGCAATGTTAAAGATCCCCGCTTAATCGAATAATATTTCTTGGAACCGACAGTATTCGTTTAAGCGGGGCCGACAGTATCGGCTATGGCTATCACACCTCAAATTCTCCCAATATCATATTTAATGCCCGCTTCCAATGATAATAATGAAGCGATAAAGACGAAGAAAAAATAAAAGAATGGGTCCCCAGAGCAGATTAAGTGATTCAAAGCTCAAAAACTTATTTATTTATTTATTTATTTTTTTGCAAATGCTAACAAAGCAAATTTCCAAGAGCTGTTAGTATGGAATGTGCTATAAATGAAATTGTATCTGGAAAAAAAACCTAAAGATTATTCATTTTTCTCACTAGTCCATTCGAAAAGAGTCAATTTTTAAACGATATTAGCTGTGTGATCCGCCGTTGATCGGGCTTCCTTAGAAATCAAAGCGATGTCAAGTAGCGCATGCTTAGCACTCTCCCTAAATGACAAACGAAAAATTTATGGTATAATTTCCCATTAGAATAACAACAACAAACTGCTCATTCTTCTTCTAAAATTAACAATAAAATTCTAAATGGATTAGTTGTTTTCGGATTTATATAAATAGGGAAAACAAATCCCTAGAAAAAGCAATTATTACCGTACTGCTCTTTTTTCTTGCAAAAGTAACTATAATATTCCAAGCATAAAAGTTGTTTTAGAATTTGGATAGCAGCAAAAACAATTGTTTGCTACAAATAATTACGTACTAGAATTTTATTTATTAACACATATTCAAAATGGCCACAGCAAGAAATAAAAATCATTGATTAGAATAAAAGAGAAACTAAGAAAAATTTGATTTAAAGTTATCAGAGAGAAATAAAATTCCTTATATCAAAAACAATTATTCCCAAACCGCTTTCTTCCTGCAAAATTAACTGTAAAATTCTAAACGAAAAAGTTGTTTTAATATTTGGATCGCAGCCAACAAAAGTCCTTGCTAAAAACATCAATTAGAATTTTAATTGTTAATTCATAATTCATTTTCAAATTTGTTAATAAATAAAATGGTAACAGAAATAAATTTGGATTGTTAGATTATTAACCCCGACCACAATTTTACGTTTTCCCGCTTGATATGTTTTCTTTCACTGGTCCAACTGAAAACGTTAACTTGGGGTTTTATAACTAAATATTTGTGTGTTTCGATATCAAAATAGGGCGAGTACTAAAAATCATAGCGAAATTTCTAACAAATTCATCCGACAGTAGTACAACAATAGTAATGTTAGCGTTCACAGCAATTAGCCTCTATCAAATACGTTTTCTTAAGCTACTCCCTCTTCTTCGCAAATCGTCCTCGCCGCATGCCACGAGAGTCTTGCCTCGAGCTGGCTTATGCCGATGATACCGCATCTTTTGGGAGGCAACGATCCGGAACGGTTGACCGCATCGCTGATTTGCATCTTTTTCGGAACTTTGAGGCCTTCTACGTTTACTGTAAAAGCGAATGTAAAGAAAAGAAAGCAGAAGAAAGGAAAGTAACGGATTGATACAAAACATGCTCCACGGTATAAATAGTATGATTTGTGAGAGCTTCTGTTTATGTGAAAATGCATGCATCCCTGCGCCAACTTATATGGACTTCTGAATCGGGAGCTCTCCCTATATATAATTTGCTCTTCCAACTCATCATTTTCCTTCATTCTAGATTTTTTTTTCTTTTTAATACGCTTTTATTAGTTTCACATGTGGGTTTGTTTGTATGTAAGTATGTATGTAACTGAATAAAAGATAAAATTCACGTTCTTTATAGACATAAAAGTAATATATTTAACACTATAAAAAATACTAAACGTTAAACTATATTACATGTTGATGTATTATAAGTGTTTCAGTTGTTTGTATGTAACTCTGAATCTAAAGATGACGGTGTTCGTTTGTCTGTTCGTTTGTAACCGCTGGCCAGAAGCCCCCGCAGCACCCACAGACCTGAAACTTGGTCCAAAAATTCGAACGTATCCCCGTGTAATGCACCTCGAAAGCCAAATTTTTAATTTCGACTTAGTTATTTTTAAATTAATTAATTAGTATCATTTTTGGTGTATCCGCCATAATTGAGGGAGGAAAACCTTCCTCTACCCCATAACATTATATATCGCTGGAAAGGGTCTTTTTTCCTGAAAAAGAAAAGTTTTAGCACGTTTCTGTCCGTTAATTAGGGCAGGAGATATTAATTAATCAAATTTAGTCAATTTTCAAGGCATAACTCTACACAAAAAGGAAATACTAGATCCATTTTCCGTACAAGCTGCTCTTTCTTCCGTGGTTTAAATTTACGTATAGCGTTAAGCCTTGAAAATTTACTGAATTTGAGTATATCTCCTGTCTTTTTGATTTATTTGGCAAATTGTTTTAAACTTTAAAAGGACTTTAGTGTAGTTTAAAAGGTTGTGGATAAAACGGTAAGACTAGAATTTTCTATGCGATATTTTAAAAAAACTTAATGCATTTACAGCTTTTAAAATACTATGAGAGACAGCAGCAACAGTTGTGATAACTCCTCTGAAAACTCCTATAAATTTGTATACGCCATCTACTTCGGTTAATCTGTGCTTTGGGTCCCTTTTCTCGCCAAACACGGATTTCGGTTTTGTCGCCATAGAAACGCCATTTCTGCGTAATGTCTCTCGGAGCTTTCAACTACGCGAGACAACAAGGAAAAACGCGCCAGTTGGCGATTTTTTGAAAATGCGCCAAGCAGGGACCCGAAGCGCATTTTCACCTCTACTTCAAACAAAACAACTCATTGTAGCAAATTTATCGATGATTACCAACGAAATGCGCCAAAAAGTAGGAGAAAATTTCTTAATAGGATAGACAATTGAACTATTCTTTATAATTTCTGAGAGTTACAGAGCAGCTATTGAAAACAATGAACAAAAAAAGCAGCAAAAAAGTGAAAAATAAAGAAAAGAAAAGAAAATGGAATGAACAAGCAGCTGTACAGGAAGGAAATGCTTTAAAGAAGACTAAAACAAATAAAGAGAAGTCAAAAAATAGAAAAGGGAAAGATGGAGAAAGATATTGAATGCTATAATGTTATAATATATTTAATGAATGGAAAATAGATTATATTAACGATATAATACCTTCATACAATGGTATACTATATTCATGTAAAGGAATAAGATTTTCATATGTATATGAATAATCCAGTATACCATTGAATGTTTACATGGCCAATAACTATGATAAAATGGCCAATTACTATCAATTTGACATTTTTTTTTTTTTTTGCGTTGACTTTTTTCTAATAATATATCTGAAAAAGTGTTTTCAGACAGTATGAGTAGCAAAATGCATTAATATAGTATCATATATGAAGTATTTCTTATTAATGCAGAAATATTTCATTTATTTTTTATTTCAAGCATACAAATACGATGTCGCTAAAGTAGCCAATTACTATACCGCTTCATCTATAATAATTTTACTTCAGAGGGTTGGAGTGAATTTAAATTTATTCAGTAGACTCCCTCCCCATTTAAATGCACGGGCATCGCCGTGCGGGTACTGCTAGTAAAAGATAAAATTCGCGTTCTTTGCAAATATTAAAAGTAATATATTTAATACTAAATTAAAAGTAATGTTATAAATACTAAAAACTAAACTATATTATTTGTTGATGTATATATAAGTGAATGTACACTTAGCGGATATTCAATAGTTTTGAAAATCTTTTTAGTTTGATTAACTTTAAAAGCGTATTCTTTTGTTTTTTTTAACTATATTTAGGATTATTTTATGTTCTAAAAGAATGTGAATTTCGTATTTATGTAGTCAAGAATTTATCGTGTTCATAGTGCTCCGCATTCTTCACCTCGACTTAGGATTTTTTTCAATGTGATTTTTTTTTTTAATCTTCAAGAGTTACTCAACTGAAGTTTACAAAATCACTTTGAATGGCAAAATTCCCTTCACCCAGCATATATATTAAAATAATAATAATAACAGCTAAATAAATAAAACACGAAGTTTTTTGTCCTTCCAAAGTCATTATTTTGCATACATTTAAAGTCTATCGTTTCAGATTTTTTAACTTTATAATTCATACTTAAAGATCAAGGAAAAGAATACTAATATATCATAATTAAATAATCTTTTTTTTTTAAGGTTATTACCATGCTGTTATTCTTCATATTTCTGTTACTGTATAAATATGCATGTTACTGCGTATTTATGCAGTAAGAAATGTTTGTAATTGTATAGTAAAAAATGGTATTAAAAATTTGAAATAATGCTGTAAAAGAAAACGTTTTTAGGCAGACAACATCGAAGTGAACAACAAATTCTAAGCTAAATCGATGCTTTAAATATGTTTAAAAAAAAAAAATTCTGAATTTCAGAGATAATTTTTGAAATAATAATTATAATTACCACGTCTAAGCGTTCTATGAATATACATAGAAATAATATTTTAACTGACCTGCTTCAGAATCTTTCGTTGTAAAGAACGTGAATTTTATCTTTTATTTAGAGTTACATACATACATACATGCAAACAAACCCACATGTGAAACTGATAAAAGTATATTAAAAATGACTTTTGTGTAGTAAAATGTAGGTTCAGTGACTAAAGTTTCCCATGTGCTGGTATAGAAACTGATGAGTTGTCCGCTGTAGAGGGATAATTTCACCGGAACAGAAAAAAAAAATCATATTTTTAAAGGATTTAAAATAAAATTTAATTTATTGGTCATAACATTTACTCAGAAACTGCTTTCCAAGCTATGCATTCACGTATGAAAAGTAAGCGATGTTCAATAATTGAGATCTTGTTAATCCTTGCTGTAATATGTATTATAACTCCAAAAAAGCCATTAAATGAAAGTAAAATTACGTCCCGCAAGCATTTTTATTTATGAATTTTCCTTCTAAGTAGCAATCTAAATTCGAACTAACATTCTGCCTCCGGAAAATACCGTTCTAAATACTCATCCTAAATGGGATGGAGAAAACACGAATAATCCATCTGACAGTGAAATTTGAGGGTAAGTCCTATTTACAATAATCAAAACAATATCATCTTAACTGGAACATTACATGAAATTCCACTCATACTTTTATGGAAGACATCTTGTTCCCCTTGAATGCTTTGTTTCACCCGATGCCAATTCCACGCTTGAAACTTTCCGCTCGTGGAGAATATATTTGCGGAAAAGCTGGAAGGCACACACTGAGGCTACACTTGATCGGACACTAGATGGAATCACCGGGGCGCAGCTGGAAGCAGTTAGCAGCTTGCTCACTTGGACCGTAACGGAATTTCAATGAGCTTTTGCTGGTCTTAGATGGCAATCGACTATGCTGGATATTTTACTGTTAACCGTTTTTCTAAACTTCAAGCGTTTTTTATTGAAGTAATGACATTTTGATGAATAGTTAATAGCGAAATTAGTAAACTTTTGTGTAGCAGTTTTTGTCTTTATGACCTGATTAGAATATGAAGCAGCAGCAACACGGAACAAAGTACGAACTCTTGTGGATGAGGAAAGAAAAATCAATTGTGTCCTACGGAGTTGACTGAAACTTTTTTTTTTTTAATACAGAAGCCATCAGTTTCGACATACATGAGGACTTCGTACAATGCGCCTTGCCTACTGACAAGCACAGTACAGATTTGCGGCATATAGAGGTTGAAATAACATCTATTATCGGGGACTCGAACCCGCGACCACTTGCGCACGAGGAGAATACTCTACCTCTAGGCCACCGTGCCCCCCCACTGAAACAGCTGTTTAATATTTTTACTTGATCTATTTACTCACTACTGCAAAAAATGCAAATATCTTTTAAAAGTTTACTGAGTCTGCATTTGTTTTTCTTTCTTTTTTCTTTTTTTGAACATTTGATTAAAATGTGAACATTCATATGATAAATAAACACAAAATGGCAACGCTCATGAATGATGTATTTGCCAGGCAGGAAGCTATAACAGCTGATAACATTAAACAACTAACACCATAATCGTTTTCCGGTGGTGTCCAGGATAAGAACTGTAACACTGGCAAAAAAAAAATAAATAAAAGAGAACAAGACTGGACATAAAGTTCTAAGCGGATCTTGATTTGAATCCCCACTAGATAGGATAGGCCATTAATCTCAGATTTTATGGAATTGTTTCTGAATGACTTCCCTTTCATCATTAAAAGATATCTTGTTTCACTTTCTTTGATCTGATTTGATAAGACAATGATATTTAATAGAAAAATCTTGAATGGAAAAAGGCCTACACACTGTTAAAACTAGAAGTTGCACAAGGCACCTTTAAGGGTGAAACATTGTAGCAAAAGCGGCATTCCCTTAAGTTTGCCCTATGGCATCCTTAAAAGTGCCATCTGGTACCCTACGGAACCTTTGGGAGAGCCATAGGGTGTTATAAGTGCCGCAGGAATCCAAATGGCATCTTCAAGGGTGCCATAGCAGGGGTCAATCTATAAAGAAATTAGGTCCGTTAAAGGACCCTTAACAAAATTGAGTCACTCAAAAAGGGACCTTTCACAAAATTTAGTTTCACAAAATGGGACCCTTCACAAAATTCAAAAACTCAAAAAGGGAACCTTCACAAAATTCAGTCACTCAAAAATGGACCTTTCACAAAAATCCCACACTCGAAAACGGACTCTTCACAGAAATCAGAGTTTACGGAACGATCGGGAATATTTCTTGCCGTAACCATTTTACACAAAATTGACGAATTAGTTTTCACGAAATTTCAAACTATTTTTCACAAAATTCCAAAAACAGGACCTTGGTCAAATATCCTGGATTGATCCCTGCATAGGGAGTTAAGTGGCACCCTTCAAGGATTTCCGCTGGCGCTACAAAACTTTCCCCTTTAACCCTGTATGTCCCAAATAGATGTGGCAATGAATATATAGATATTTTTTGGTTTTTTAGTTGAAAATACATCAAACAACGTATATACCGAGCATAAAAATTTTGAAAATCAGTAGAGGCTAAGGCCCCCTACCCCTTATGGACCCTGAGAAACTGTTTCCGATCGCAGACACCATCTGTCGGCCTCTCAGCGAAGTACAAGGAGTGGTACTTAAAAGCTTCAGCAGGATTCCAGCCATATAATAAGTCATCATACCAAAGTAATATAAGCGGGACTTCCGAGTCCCGTCGTGGCATGAAGGAATAAAGGTGCTTTATGCAACCTGTAATTTTAACGATGTACAAGTCCAGAAAAAAGTTGTAACATTGACACTGAACGTGAAAGTCTCTTTTCTTTTAAATGTCATGTGTACGAAACAGGTTTCGTATCAAGTAAAATAATATAACTTTCTGCGGAAGCCTTCGTCGAATTTAGAAATTTGAAATTAAAAATTAGAGACTGGATGTTTTTTGAAAACTAGAATTATATCACCAGTAAATGACACTTAAATATAATATTATGTTCAAAAATTCAGAAACCCAGTGAATGGCCATTGAACACGACGAATCAGTGCGCGAACACATTTTTTAATACCTTTTTTATTAGTTTCACATGTGGGTTTGTATGTATGTAACTCTGAATAAAAGATAAAATTCACGTTCTTTGCAAATTTAAACCTAATACACTGTTCGACATTGAAAATGCAACACCAAGAAGGAGTGGTCAGAAATTGATGAAATTTGGTAAGAAGACAGAGACAGCATGGAACAATAAGCGATTTTTATTTCAAAATAAATCAGCAAAATTTAGAGCGAGGACGGCGTCGGCTCAGTAAGAAGTAGGACTACCGCGGACAGCGATGCACGAAGAAACACGTCTAGGCAATAAGCCTGCGGATGGTGTCCTGAGGGATGGCACTCCATTCCCTTTCAACCATTTGCCACAGTTTGTCCTCTGAACGAGGCAGTGACAGGTTCTACAAACGGCGTCCAATCACGTCCCACACATGTTCGATTGGTGACAAGTCAGGAGAGTATGGTGGCCAGAAAAGCATCTGTACACCTCGTAGAGCATGTTGGCTGATTCGAGCACTGTGAGGCCGGGCGTTGTCCTGTTGAAAAGTTGCATTTGGCAGACCCTGAAGGTAGGGGATTGCCACCGGCCGCAGTACATTATCTACATATCGTTGGGCCGTCATAGTGCCCCGAATACGAACTAGAGGTGATACGGAATTGTATGCAATAGCGCCCCAAACCATTATGCCACGTTGTCGCGCTGTGGGGCGTTCCACAGTTATTGCCGGATTCGATCTTTCTCCACGTCGACGCCACACACGTATGCGATGACTATCGCTGGACAAACAGAAGCGGGATTCATCTGAGAACACTACGGTTTGCCATTCTGCCATCCACGTCGCTCTGGTCCGGCACCATTCCAAACGTTGGAGTCTGTGCTGTGAGGTCAATGGCAGTCTTCTTAGCGGGCGCCGTGATTGTAGGCCACGTGCAACCAGTGGACGGGAAATGGTTTTGGTCGACACAGGAACATCCAGAGTACCTTGCACGTGGTGCAGAATCGACGTACAAGTGACTTGCGGGTCCGCCACAGCTTGTCGGTGAATCCGCCGATCCAAGTGGTCTGACGTCACTCTGGCTGCACCTGCACCCCTCAATGTGGCTACATCTCCTCTTTCCAACCATCTCCGACACAGCCGATGCACAGTGCTTGCATCCATGTGGGTATCAGCTGCAATTTGACGCATGGACCAACCACCCCTTCTCAGTCCGATCACCATACCCCTTGTAAAGTCGTCTATACGCTGGAAGTGTCTTCGTTGAGGACGGCGTGGCATTTCCACCTATCACATATATCCTTCGAGACAAAAACCAAATTTCTCCGATAATTAGTCTGGCAGAAAAACCAACATGAACATAGCCCACTTTTCAACTTCATTCTCTTATATCTTACTTCACGTGCGTCGGAGAGCTACGCATTTCATATCATTTGCATAACTCAGTGACGTGCGTCTACGGTAAAATTTGCATGAATTTCTGACCACTCCTTCTTGGTGTTGCATTTTCAATGTCGAGCAGTGTATATTTAATACTATTCTTACTACTAAAGGCTAAACTATATTGTATGTTGATGTATTTTATAAATTCTATGTAATCTCTTATAATACATCATAGTTTAAAACTCTCTAGTTTGATTAACTCTAAAAGCGTGTTTTTTAGTTTTTCTAAACTATGATTTAATTATTTCTAGTCATTTATGTTTCAGTAATTGTATTAAAGGAAGGTATTGTTGAAAATTCGCCAAGGAAAAAACTTCTGAAACCATATTTTTAACACAAATTATAAACTGCCCCAAGTCGAGCCACCCGATGACTAAAACATTCAAGTCGTAGATTTTTCCTTATGTTAATATTATTGTTTAAAGAGTCGGCAAGGGCCTTCAAAATCAATGTTTAAAAAGAAAAAAAAAATGTTAAAGAGAATGCTGAAAAAATCAGAGCAATGGAGATAATAACTGCTGGTTTCCCGTTTTGTATCTCTCACACAGAGCGCTAATAATTTATAGACTTCGAAAAAGTTTTCGTCTGTTATCTTGCGCTTGTCATAAGAATGGATTTAAGCAAATTTGTGAGACATAAGTAATTTGGCTTTCAGTTCGTTCTGTGGACAAGACAGTTTTTTTTTGGCAGAATTAAAGAATTTTCATATTTTCAACTCATTCATTGGAAGCGTGTTTTTAAACCTGTCATCACAATGTTCAGAATTTTTCAACGCCCACTCAAAAGGTAACTCTTTTAATTAATACTTTGTATCAAAGAAACCAGAAATGTTTGAAACCGGATAAGTGTGTGTGGGCAACCATCTTTTTTCCTGGGCTTGCACGATGCGTACAATATCAAGAGCAAAATGTTGAATTTTCCTTCAAAGAGTCACAAAAATCTGACATCATAGATGGTTTTTATGGGTTTTGAAATCTCATACGAGCTTTCTCATAGTTTGGGCTATCACAGAGCTTTGGAAGCAGCTCTATTTTCAGGCTTATCGTGCTCGTGTTATTTAAAAATTGAAAACTCCTGATTAAATTAAAGATCAAATGCTTGTCAACGACCAAAGTCTTCATTGTTTCGAAGGGCATTGAAAAAATTTATTCTGTGTTCTTTACCGAGGAAAATTGTTTTGATTTTAACGGCCATGGTAAAATCAGAATACTGGAATTATAACCGAAGATCCACTCGTCCTTCTTGAAAAGGCTTTGTACTCGGCAAAAAAATCCCAATCCTAGAAGGAAAAAAAACGATCTTGACCACACTACAAACCGAAAGGTTGTGTCAGTGCACATGGAAAATAAAAATAAACATGGCATACTACTCGTATATCCGAAAATTGTAGAGCTTCTAAGTAACCATGGAATTGTCCTTCCAATTAATAGTATTTTAAAAATAAAATATTTTCTAAAGCTTCGCATGACTTTTGGATCATTTTGTCGTATATACAATAATAGTATTTGAGTACTGTCGGCCCCGCTTAATCGGGTAACGGATAAACGAATATCCCGCTTATACGAATAAAACATCCTGGAACCGTGTCATATACGCAATCTGGGTTTTGCATGCGATACGTGATATGCGATCTCCGCTTAAACGAATACCTCGCTTAATCGAAGAATATTTCTTGGAACCGACAGTATTCGTTTAAGCGGGGCCGACAGTATATGTAATTTTTGAACTGTTTTGGTAAACATTTAAACAGTTAACAACACTAAGAGCCTTAGTTAATATTGACATGCAAATAACACATCGATTTTGCTTCGTTTTTCTTAATAAATCTTGATTGTTTCAATTTGTGCTGTCAGGTTAAATCCACCGCAATTCCGAATTCATTGCCAAAAAAAAAAGACCCCCCCGCCCCCCCCCCCAAAAAAAATCTTTACTATTTTCCCTGCTTTCACCTACATTTGGTTGCCCTTGCCAGGAGCTAATCCTGCACGCAAAAGGAGTAAATCAGTTTTTGAAAATGGTCTATTTCCAACTGTGCCAGTGACCAGATTATTCTCCTTGCTTAAAATTTTCAGCTTTTTTCCGGATTTAGCTTGAGATAAGACCGCGAAGAATACACTGAGCATAAATTTTCCCCCTGAATTAGAACGTAGAACTCTTGTGTGTGAACACAAGCTGCATCACAAAAAATAAAAACAATCGAACGCGGGAGAGACGACGGGAATTTCGAATTCAAATGAAAAATGACGAATTGTTCTAGTTTCTGGGTTTTGCATGCGATACGTGATCCAAGTACTTAATTTTCTCTAAAAAGTAAATTCTTGCATCTGAATCACCTTGTTAGCACCAATATATCAAGACGAATTTTAAGAGTAGTAGAACTTTTGTGTGATTTGAATTAGTAAACTGTCGTAATCTGTGTCAAGTGAACATGTCAAATTTAGATGCACATGAACTTATTTCATGCGTGATATTCTCGCAGAACAATTACAAATCATGTCTGACACTTCTAGGTGTTTAAAAATCAATTTTAATAATTAGCATCAATTAATTATATTTTTTATAGGTTCTCCTTTTAATTGTATTATAATCAAGAATCAAGAGTTGGTACATAATATAGGGATACAATTTGGAATACAATTGTCGAGTTGAGCTGTTTTAAAGTAAAATTAGACATGCTTTCGAAATTTCAAAGTTGTAATTAGTTTTCTTGAATTTGTTTGAACCTTATATTAATGTGACTATAGATGCCATAGAATTGGCGGTCACTGTGACCTTCCCACAAATGACCTTATTCAGCAAATTTTGTCTGATAATTTGGAAAATTCGGAGGCAGTATTGTAATCGCAATTTTTAAATTCCCAATCGCTCCTATTCGTGTTAGGTGTCGTTCTGTGGACATACCCGTATTTTATCATTCGGTACCATTCGAAGCTCATCTTTATCACTGATGTACCATACCTTCCAGTGCATTTATGTAACACGAAAATACCAAGACTTGTGTTTGGAGGATGAATTGGCTATAACACATTTTAAAAAATAAACACTCTGAACAATGGTAAACAATGGATACAGGTAAGCAAACAAAACTTGGTACATCAAAAAGTAGATGTCATTAGATAATTTCATACGCACACTAACGACAAAATCAGAAAACGAAAAAGCTGCAACAATAAAATTTACAACTTTAATTACTCGCAATTTCTGTTTTGTCACATAACCCCTTCATCTCCCAAGACCTTCATTTAAGAAAACAAAACCTAAAATTAATCACAAGAAGGAAGTTTCTCACACAAATTGACCTTTTTGCCACCAAATCTTGAAAAAATAAGCTTCTATTAAAGGAACAGGAAAAAAAAGTTGTTTTTAAGTGATCACTCACGATTACGCATACTATTACCCAGTTCTACTCAGATCTCATTGCTGACATTTTCGTAACATTAACACACTATAAATAAAATTATTTATTTACTTATTTCCGCAGTTCTAATTTTAGATCATAGGGTCATAGTGTTTGACTGATGTTATATGCTTGGTGTAAAAGTCATAGAAATAAGCTGGACTCGCAAGTTTCACTCCAGGATATTAAGCACTTATTTCCTTTACTGATAAATATTATGGTGTATCACGAAATTTTTTTTTTTTTTTTTTTTTGGAAATTCAAAATTTTAAGTTGATAAAAAGTTGTCACTATATTTGCAGTGAAGAAACTAATTAGCTTTGCGCAGAAATTGTGAAGTATGAATCTAATGTTAATTAAGCGCAAATACTTAGGGATACTGCAGACACGTGTTTCGGCGTTACGAGGAACGCCCTTTTCAATGCAAAAAAAAAAAAAAAAAAGTGTGAGCATATGGATGCACAGACATCCGACAAAAGGGATGTCAGAAATCAATTTTTTTTTTCATGAATAGATTTTTTTATACATAAAAATAAAAGCAATTCATTTTGTATCGAGCAACTCTACAAATAATACACACAACTATATATTTCAAAAGCGTTTAAGTCTCCTCTGTCTATGATGAGAATTCAAAGGCGGGGGGGGGGGGGACTTTTATGAATGGACAAAAATTCAGAAGATTCCAAATTTTTCTGCTATTTTCAACTTCCTTCCATAAACACACGAAAGAATAAAAGACAGGAAACACAATTTTGCAAGTGGCATTGCAAATTTCCTGAAGACTCGAGTCGTACATCAAGCGAAAAAGACATTGCCTTTCTCTTCCGAAAGTTTACCGTTTTCTTGCGCTACCGTTCCTTGCCCTCGTCCGAAAATATGACAATGGGAGTTTATTTATTTCCATGGAAAGCACTTTATTCCGATATTATACCGTAGATTCACCCATTATGGAGACATTTCCTTTCTTCCTGTATCCAATTTTCGTTTTCATTCAAAAGACTGAGGTATGTGTCATTTCTATCTCAGTCAGTTAAAGTATTTACGACAATATTTATTTGTCCAGTTGAAACTCAACCAGACACCCGAACCGCTGATTGAAGCCTTCTGATTGTGAAAAAAATCTGGTATGGACCCCACTCAACTTCCTTAAACGTGCAAATTTCTTGGTGTCTTTGACTTTTGTGTCAAAAGAGTGCTTAGAGTGAGCAAGATAACAATTCAAACATTTACACCCCTAGTTTGCCACGAGACAATGCAAAAAAAAAGTTTTACAATGATTCAATTTCTAATTATCGCCGATTTTAACATCATTCAGTAGATGTAAGGACCTTGCTCCACATCAGCGTAGAACGCGACCGAAACCGAAGGCAGAAACTGAAAATCCGGGTACTTTCCACAGGAACACTTCAAAAAATAGAGAATATAAAACAAGGTAATAGTGCACAAATGTGTAGGAAAACGGCACACACGCATTTTGACGTTGCAAGGAACTCCTTTTCTTTGCAAATAATTTTAGTTTTCGGATGAAAAGACATTCATAAGCCCCAATTATTTCCATTGAAAAAGGCGTTCCTTGTTGCGCCGAAACAGGTGTATGCCATACCGCTTTCCTGCTCATATGTGCATTATTATCTTGTTTTATATTTTTTATTTTTCACCATGTTTGATTCAATAAACATTATTTTTCATCTCATACCCAGCAAGGCATTCTTCGTTAGGGTAATGGGAGGTTCTCTTATTTCACCGTAGTGTCAGAATTGATAATACGATCATTAATTAAAGATAATTAAAATGTTTCAACAATAGTCAATTGTTGTTAAACTTAGATGCCAGAAACGATTCAAGAGAGGCATCCGCGCTTAGAAATCCTAATTAAAAGATTGAATCCAATTTGTTCCTTTTATTGTTAAGAAGATATGGGCCGCAGTCAAGAAGAAAGAAATGATTGTTTTGCAGAAGTGAATGTCCTCTAATATTTTTAGCGGAAGTCAGAACAAATAATTACTTCAGAAAAACTTGCCATTGCTTATTGTTGGAGGTGAAATTCGATGCTTCATACGGCTTCTTTGTGGTGGAATGGCTTGTAAAGAAGATCCGTTTTATGTTTGAACACATGATGTTGTTTCGAAATATGGTGTCGAAAACGGAGTTCAAAACAGAAAAGTAATTTCTTTGAGTTAGAAAATAATTACTTTTTCGCGGATTAAAGGTTGATGAAGAATATCGTTTAAAACCACAAATTTGCAGAGGATGTTGTCTATGTGTATTTCAGAACAAGGACAGCATAGCTAAGATGTAATAATAATAATAGGGAAATTTTTAAGCAAAAAATAATAGTTTTGTGTAAGTTTTAAAAAACTTTTCTACAAGTACACTTATATACTTTGCAAATGACTGTAAGTTATATCAGAGTACAGTACACGCCCGATTATCCGAGGAATTGGGTGGCACGGGTATCGCGGATAGCGAAAATCGTGGATAATCCGAAAAAAAGCATAAAATATGTGGTGAAAAACATTAAAAAAAAAGGTCTTTTGCTTAAAAATAATTGCATTACGCTTAAAACGTGATATGTACAAACAGTAACGATAAATGCAGCACAAAAAAATATTTCTATTTGAGGTTCTCAAGCATATCAAATCTATAAAGAAGTGATACTTACGATAACGCTCAGGTAAAATAATTTATTGGATGAAGTACACTGTACTCTTGGGTAAGAAATGTTAAGAAAAAATGAAATTTAAATTCGTGCTTTTTCGAGAAAATCAGTTAATTGTGCTTGTTTCTTTCCCGAGACCGTCGCGGATTTAATCGAGAGTTTGTTGTAATTGATTTTCAACTCATTTTTTCTCAAAAGAATGTATTTTATTTTGCTTTTAATTTTTTTTTTTTTTTTTGTGAAAGTGATTTGTTTTGTCTATTCTAATTAGAGTTAATAACTTGATAATGAATGGACTTAGTTGATTGACATGCGCGATTTGATTTGTTTATAATATCCTACAATTCATTGTTGATTTCCGAGAATATCTTTTTGCGCAACGTTTTCTGATCTTCTGACTTCAGAGAATCTTTTGAAAATCCCGAAATTACGCGAAACTATGTCCGGGTATTAATATTTTTTCAAAGATTTTTTTAATCAACGTCTGATGATAATGGGTATAAATTGTTACACATTTTGATGAAGCAACTGCCTTATTGATTGCGAATGACGATATTATGTATTTTATCTAGCAAAATTGAATCTGAAAACTGCAGAAATTTGAATAAGCGGTCATCGAAATTTCTGAAGAGTTGAAATAAATTGTGCATTGTTCATCCCTTAAAGGCGCCGAACTAAAATTTTTGGGAGGGGGAAAATTATCAATTTGCTGAATGATAAAATACAAGCATACATACGTGTCGTACGTGCATAATATTAATACGTGCATAATAGTGAGAAAAAACATTAGGCATCTTTTAAAAAACAATTCTAAAAACTGGAAAGAACAAATAATATGCTGCAATGTTGTCTTCAAATTACTGAATCGTCAGCAAAATGTGACGAATACGAAAATTATTGGGAGGTCAGTAATCTCCTGTGACCTCTCATCGGGGCGCTCCTGTGTGTAAGCCATCAATAGTTTAATTTTTGTTTTTGAAGAAAGAACTACGATTGGCTGATGTTTTTTTAAACGCCATTCTTTCTATTTAGTCACTCAGTGGCTGGTATCTACAACTCATTTTGCCCTTAATTATTCGTCCCCTCAAATCCTGCTTAAAAACAAGAGCCCCCCCCCTCCATAAGAGTCAAAAACCGTAAAACACCCCCACCCTAAAAACTTCAATGTCGTAGTCTGCATCGCGATACCCTCCTCCCCCCTATTGTTATCCCTCCCCTTAAACTTGATATTTCATATCCGTTGGGAAGAGGTAATTTGCTCTTGGCAATGTTTACCTGTGTAGCGAGAGCTGGCGGCTCAAAGTAAAATGAACTTCTTACTCTCCGCACTTTTCCCCTGATGGTTGTCATAGTTACGGCGCTATGGACTTTTTCACCACTTAGCTTTTGCAACAATGGTTTAAATGCAAGCGGTTACAATGGCTTTGTGCAGGGACGTCATTTCAAGTTTTTCCAGTGAGGGGGGGGGGGCAAAGGGTAAAAACACAATACAATTTTACCAGAAACAACAAAAATCACGCCCACTTATATGTAAATACATTGATTTCTGAAAGTCAGGGGGGGGGCAAATGACCCCCCCCCTGCCCACCCTAAATGACAGGCCTGGCTTTATGCGTAAACTATTATTCCATTGAAATATCAACGTTAAAAAAGCAGAACTTTTTCTTAGAAATGTTTGCTGTATTAATGTATGACTAGATATGTTAGAAAACGTTAAGAAATAACTGAGACATGAAGATATAAATAAAAGCGTAAGCCTCATTCGATAAACAAAAAATAAATGAAATGCATCAACAGCAGTGCATAAAAAAGAGTGAAGCTGTTTTCTTTCGTGCAGCTTCCATGGAGACGTCACAAAATTACTAAACTAATACGCCTATTTTAAAGTAACCGAGTTTAATTGAGGTTCAATTATCTAAACCGGACCTATGCGGAATGCCGTATACATTGCATTAACATTTTTTTAAACCTTTTAATTTGCAGTCAAACTGTGCCAGAGAAATAAATTTCCTTCGAGTTTTTTTTCCTAAATAAGTTTAAAGTCAATATTTTCATTAGATCCTCATTTATTGGATGAATGTGTATAAATCACCAGCTGAGTTGTTTGGGGACAAAACGCACATTATTTCTCATTCACTATTTTCGGGAACCATACATAACTGGAGTTGTTACTTCAAGCATTTTCATGACCTTGTGTCCTCGCCCTTCTTTCATAGCAAGAATTTCGCTTTGCATAAGGATAATGAATGATTTTATCAACTGCTTCTATTGGCTGCTACCAACGAACGAGAATGACATAAATAAATTAAATTCCATAGTGTAAAAAATAATGGCGTTTTTACAATATAATACAGCTAATTTTATAGTAATAAACTGTAAACATTGCTTATTTTACAGATATAAACTGTTAAGTTGCTACTTTTACAGTATGAACTGTCAAATTGTTAATTTAACAGTTTACTACCGTGCATTTTACAGTTTTAAACTGGAACCTCTACTGCCAGTATTATACTGTTGTTTTTACCGTATAATGCAGCTAAATTTTATGTCAGTAAACTGTAAAATTTCTAACTTTACAGTAAGAAACTGAAATTGCTAGTTTTGCAGTTTATTACTGTGCATTTTACAGTTTTAAATTGAAATTTCCGCTGCCAGTCTTATACTGTAAAAACAACGCTTAATTTTTTGCAGTGAAATGTGCAATGGAAAACAGCTACTTTTTGGCACAGCTTAAATTTATGAAACATATTGTTCAATCTAAATTTTGTAAAGGGACCAAACTATCTTTAGGCAGTTGTCTTCTCTTCATAATTTGTGCTCTCTTTGCGTTGGTTTTTAACTTCAATCATGCCAAAACTTATTTGATCACTTTTCATTTAAAGTTAGCCTAGCTCTAGTTTGTCCTATTGTTGACTTCCCGTTCTATCTGATCTCGTGAAAAGTACAGAGGGACTTGCTGTTATTCGGAATTTTCTTCTGTGTTTGGGACTTTAATTGTTTAGTTTCTTGTGTTATTCTTGTTTTTTTCCCCTCTTTGAATGCGTTTTTGTTTCACTATTTTAGCTTTTGTATTCATTTACTTTCTTCTGTAAGCTTTATGCTATATTGTGTGGTGCATCAGTTTTTGATCCTCTTAAAAGAAAAAATAAATAAATAAAAAATAATTTATAAGGTGGAAGATATTATGACCACCTTGAATTGAAGGGCTTGGGAGATGAAAGGGTTATGTGACAAAACAGAAATTGCGAGTAATTAAAGTTCAAAGTTTTATTGCTGCAGTTGTTGCAGCTTTTTCGTTTTCTGGTTAGTGCGTGTATGAAATTGGTCTAATGACATCTATTTTTTGATATGCCTTAGCCCTTGCTTAAGGGCGGTTACTCACTGCTTTATACCGAGTTTTATTTACTTACCTGTATCCGTTGCTTATCATTGTTCAGAGTGTTTATTTTTCTAAATGTAACATACGCCCTTCATCCTAAACCCCTTCAATTAGGATTTGATTCGACCGCGTTAATCGAAAAATAAAAACTTTCTCCTCAAAGCCGTAAGAAACGGTAGAAAGAATATATTCACAAATAAAAAGACCGCAAGGCATCACTAAGATACAAAGTATATCTGTTTCATCCTCACTTCAATCTCGTAGAACGGGAACAAATTATACAATACAATTTCCCTTTTAGCTCTCTATTCTTCTTACATCCCTAAGCCTATTTCGTACTTCTAATCCCAGCTCATAACATCAAGAAAGTATTCCAATTTTTAGCAACTATAATCCAATCTTAAAATTCCCTCATTTTTTCGGAGTAATTTAGAACGTGGTGTATCCAAAGGCACCATCCAAAGAGTCCTCCTTCCTTGGGGACAGGAAGCGCGAATGGGACTGCTTGCCATGTGGAACTGGGCATGAAATCCGCCATCTCTCCAGTCAATGTCGATAGACCAGTTAATCGAATGCCACAGGAAAAGAAAAAAAAGAACTGCCATCCAGTTTCACTCTCGATACATCTTATTAAATCCGCGTAGCATTGCTGAATGGAGTGGGATGCTTGCCGAATACGCCGGAAAAGACAGCGAACACTGTAAGAAATGAATGTTATTTTTACAGTATAATGTAACAGCTAATTTTACAGTAATAAACTGTAAAATTGCTAACTTTGCAGTTTATTACCGTGAATTTTAGTTTTAAACTGGAACCAAGCTCGGATCCAGAGGTGGGGGTAAGGGTCTCGGGGGTCATGACCCCCACCCTTAAGTGACCAAATATAGCATAAAACTGCTTTTTGGGGGTCTAATACTACGAAAAAAGTTGCTAAACACCCCCCATTTTTGCTAAAAAAATTGCCCTTTGACCCCTCCCCCTTTCCGAAAATGAGCCCTCCTTAACCACAAGCTGGATCCGCCCTTGACTGGAACCTCTGCTGCCAGTGTTTTACTGTTGTTTTTACCGTATAATATTTTACGGCAGTAAACTGTAAAATTGCTTACTTTACAGTAAGAAACTGTAAAATTGCTAGTTTTACTGTTGATTACTCTGCATTTTACAGTTTTAAATTAGAACCTCGGCTGCCAGAATTATACTGTGAAAACAATACTTCATTTTTTGCAGTGAAGACATAAGCCAAGAATAGAGAAATGCTTGCTGTACACTGTAAAAAAAAAGCTATTGTTTTTACAGTGTAATACTAGCAGCAGAGGTTCAGTTTAAAACTGTAAAGCGCAGTAATAAACTGTAAAACTAGCAATTTTACAGTTTATTACCATAAAATTAGCTGTATTATACTGTAAAAACAACAGTGTAATACTGACACCTGAGGCTCCAGCTTAAAATTGAAATGCTTGGGAGATGAAGGGGTTATGTGACAAAACAGAAAGATCAAAGTTTTATTCTTGCAAGCTGTTGCAGCTTTTTTGTTTTCTTGATTTGTTATTGGTATGCGTTTGAAATTGATCTAATGACATCTACTTTTTGATGTACCAAGTTTTGTTTGCTTACCTGTATCCATTGCTTACCGTTGTTCAGAGTGTTTATTTCTTTTAATGAAACATAGCCCCTTCATCCCCCAAACCTTTCAATTATTCCCCTGGAACCTTTCCCGCCTTTGCATTTCAATGACGAAGTATTGAAACTAACTATTCGTAATTTTATTCCACGTGTCGAAGTTTTTTTGAACAACTCAAGTTCTGGTTCTTGCTTTTCCTTTATCTCTGGGCTTCATCTTGGTGTAACATCCAGCAATAGTTAGTTTACTACAGTGGTAGTCTATTTTGTTTCGAACTTCCTTTCTATTTGATTGATGTCCTGATGGAATCTTTCACCCATTGCTAATGATTCCTAGATTTTCTGGAAAACAGTCCGAATGTGAACTTAAGAAATAAAGCTTTAAGTTCATGGAATGACCTAAATTTTTGCTCAGCGACCATACACTCAGCTTCTGATTTGAAATTTGGATCCTTCTTAGTATTACAGAGTGTCCGAATCAAACGTACTTAATTTAAGCAGTTGATTAAAAAAAAAGTTTAAGTGTTACAAAGGTGATAATGGGAAAATTTGGCAGTTGAATTCTTAAAGTTAGCCTTTTTTTCTGTGGTTTGTCGTTTCTGACACGCTTGTTTTTTTTATGAAGTGACAAAAAAAAAAAAAAAATGGCGTTCCCATAAGAGAAGACACAAAATGTTCTCTGGTATGCAGTGCACAACACAAATCGAAAATAACAATGCAGGTGCTGATTCAATTGTGGTTTCAATATCTCAAAGGAGTGTTGAGAAGAATATTTTCTCTCAACAATTGTCACTGCTATACCTCGAGAAGATCCCCAAAAGCAAGATTAAGGCTCCTAAATCAACGCTGTTAAATACCAATAGCACAGACTGTCTCATGACCGGAGTTTTAATCCGCCATCCCTTCGCAACGTCTCCCCCTCCCCCCTTTAAAATGACACTGATGTATTTGATTTCAGTGCAATAATTCAAAGAGATCTTAGGTTTCCTAAAAATAAAAATGCACCTTATTTTAGGGTAAAGGGATCATTCAATGCCGAAGAAGCAGGAGAAAAGTGTGGGAATTCAAAGTTATTTCAAAACCTTTATTTCTCATAACAATTGAATCGGTGAGAGCAAAAACAACATCAGTCACAAAAACTCGAAAATTCGTTTTTTGTGGAAACGAGCTGTGGGAGGCAAGACGCATGTTGATATCAAAAATCACGTCAGTCAGGTTACTAATTTGAAAGATACGGGACCTGTTATTTGAATATTGACCGTTTATGCCCTTTGTTTGTTTTAGCAATTGTTTTCAATTTTTATCTGCTTAAAACTCTTACTTGGAATGGTTTACAGACATTTTAGTCTTAAAATAGTTCGCCGTTGCCATATTTATTAAGTTATTTAACGTCCTGTTTATGGGACACTAGGCAGATATGTACGCAAAATATGACCTTACTCGACTAGACTTTTGCAAAGTAACATTACAGAAGGCATCTGTGATCCATTTTAAGCAAATCATTTTAAAACAGCTTAATTTTATGAAAAAAAAAGTTCGCGAAAAAAAACTTACTTTCTGTGGCTACTCATGGTAGATCGTTGCTTGACTGATTTGTCTAAAAAATAGCTGTCAGTAAATAAACTTTGATGTCCAAATAGTGGCTCTAACTGGTTTTCTCAAGAAGAAGGACTGTTTAACTTGTGAAAAACAGCTTTAGTAAAATGATATACCCATTACAGGCAGTAACTAACAAGCGTCCCGTTTTTAGGCTACTGGGCATAAATGGGTTAAGACGTTTTTTCTCTCTCCTGAGCAATTTGAAGTTCTTGACTGTCGTTGTTTTTGCACTCACCGATTCAATTGGTATAGTTACTAAAAAGTAATCAATAGACAAAATAAATTTTTCCTCTATGATCAAAGCTGACCTACCGTATATATATATATATATATATATATATATATCACTTCTATAATACGTTTTAAATTCCTTCAATTCTTTAGTTTCAGAAAACCAATTTCAGAACAGCTTATTGGCATTTTTTGTTGAAAAGAAGAAAAGAAAAAAATTCACAAGTAATTGTCCTAGTTCTATCCAAAACCCATCTTCATATGAAGGTATCAAAATCCAGTTTGTACAGTTCAATGCATTAGTGGCAGAAAATCAATTTCAGATCTTTTCAACAATTTTTGCTATAGAGGAGGAAAGAAACGAAAAAAGAAATCCACAAGTAATTGTTCTAGTTCTTTTAAAACTCCACCTCCGAACGAAGGTATCAAAATACAATTTATCTATTTCAGAATCACATGCATAAAATAAATTACCCTTGAAAAATTCCGTAACCCAATTTATTTAAAAAGAAACATTCCGTTCCCTATTCACCAGTTTGTTCCTGTACTAAATGAGCTCTTATAGTCTATCATCTGTGAAGTCCCAAACAATGCCGATCCAAATAGGATCCTCAAATCGATTTTCCAGAATAAAGTATACGCTCCAACAATTAAACAAACACGAACTCAAAACACATCAGATGCATCACAATAGCAACAAGAACAGAGATCCCGTTTTAATACCTTCCTCAGCTTATCGGCAACCGGGTCCAACAAAATGCTCGAAATTGCCTCGAAGTAGGAACACTTCTTCATCCAAATCGACCTATATTATTGAAAACGAGGACATCTGATGTCTTCTTGCCTTTCCGTCCGAGTTGCTGGCTTCTTTTTGTGATCACCGGGGTTTTCATCAGCCACTAAAGGTCACTAGGCTCGAGCCGGTATTTGACCGACTTCCATGTTTGTTTTGCTTGGAAGATGTCTTTGTTGGCTGGCGGAATTGCGTTTGAGGTTCGGACGTTTGGAAATGGTTGTCTCCAGGTCTTTGAAAAAAGTTCTTTTGTGGAAACTTGTCCCGAGATAGTTTTCGTTTTATGGTACGATTAGTTCCTGTCAGCAAGCAGTTTCGTCGCCATCATAAATCTCTAAACTCTATTACTGAAAAGGGGAGGGGGGGGGTATAACGCTTTATGTGCGGAAACGGTTTTTCTGAGCAATCCAATATTTGGCTGTGCCACGTTATGAAAAAAAAAAAAAAAACTGCAGCAAGTGGCACCTTCAAGAGGTGGCAAAATGGGCTGCCGCACACCTTGTAGATGAAAACACCGTAGAAAAGCTAGAAAATTTGTTTTTATAATTGAAGGGTTTAGAGGATGAAGGGACTATGTTACATTTTAAAAAATAAACACTCTGAACAATGGTAAGCAATGGATACAGGTAAACAAACAAAACTTGGTACATAAAAAAGTAGATGTCATTAGACCAATTTCATACGCACACTAACGACAAAACCAGAAAACAAAAAAGCTGCAACAACTGAAACAATAAAACTTTGAACTTTAATTGCTCGCAATTTCTGCTTTGTCACATAGCCCCTTTATCTCCTAAGCCCTTCAATTATGAACTTTGCTGTGTTGTAGTGTATTTAAAGAAATTTCTTAATTATTTCATATTTGATTATTATTTGGAGTCAAATCTCACCTTTATTTGGTACTATATTTTCTAATACATCATGTTATAGAAGCCTTTCTTTATTTTATTGATAGTCATGTTATAAAAGAAATAAATACTCCGGTTACAATAAAATAGAGTCATTTAGCAATAATTCTGGAAAGTAAAGATTGGACAATTACCTTAATAAATTTGATCAGAAGAATGCAATTACGAACAGTGCTTCAAATGAATATCATGGACTGACCATGTTGGCCAACTGCTAATTAAGAACAAAAAATTTAAAAAATCTCTTTAAAAAACAAATTAAATGTCAACCCGGGTCAAACCTCCGAGAATAGAAGGATCAAGCCTACCTTAATGGCCATTTTAGCAAAATAATTAAAAAGCATCTTAACATAAAAATTGAAAATTGAAAATAAGTATGCAGTCTTTTCGTGTATTAACCTGAGTACACAAATAATTCAATTTAATTTTGTTTTTGTTAATGACTGATATTACATTAGAGATGAACTTGTGACAAGAAAAAATACTTAATTGCCTGAAAAACATATATACGATGGTTCCTTTATTGTACTAAAAAAGGGTTGAAATACTGTTGATCCTACTTGATACCTTAATATCGTATGATGCTCATCAGTTAAACAAATGTTCAAACGTGAAAAAGAGAGTGTGGTTTAAACCTCCCGTGTGGTCAAACCTCCTTAGTTTCCATCCTATGTGTGCTTTAACTGGTTAAATGTTACCCTGGCCTGAAGACTGCTCTTTTTTAAAAAATCAAGACCAGAAATCTAGAAACCATTGATCCAACACCCCTAGTGGTATTGATTTGGGATGGGAACTTGGAGAGCTTTGACCAAGATGAGCCCTCCTGACGTGCACCAGTCACCTTTATAATACATTAAGGATCTTGGACCTTTACGCATCGAACATAAAACTCTCCTTTTTTCGAGTCCCAATCAGGACACCAGGCCCAGCCAATAAATGAGAGAAACCTGAGCTCATTACAATAAAATAGTCTTCATCCGCTGACTGTTCAAAAACAACCTGGACAACAGAATAACAAAAATAGCAATGGCCGGTTCAGTGTCTAGCGATCTGTTCGTTGTAAGAAGGCTGTAATTATAAGAGATGTGCACAGACGCCTTTCCACTTCATAATAAGGGACAAAAAAACCTTTCCACCATCTCCAAAATAGCTCTGGATCTTTTTATGCACGACTTCACTGACTGGTAAACAAGTTCGCGTGAATTTCGAACATCAGACTAACAGATTCCATTAGTCAGCAAATCAATGCTGGGATCTGGTCCTCTTTCTCCGAAACAACAGAATTGCTCCGAGATCCCCCAATCATTCCTTCCCTTTCTACGAGAGGGACAGATCGTGTCTGGGAGGAGGCCGCTCCGGTAGTTGTACTTCCGCTTGATTGACTGCAATAATAGTTTTCAGCAAATCCTTTCTTATACAACACTGAACATTTGGAAAGCGGGAGATAATATCGATGAATAACCTCTCTTGAGGTTCATGACCTGCAGTGATTAAAACTTTCAGTTACAGTGGTGTAGTAGAGAGGCGGCAGGGCCTGATTGACGCATGGTCCTGCGGGTCCGTGGATCTGTTTATAATTTCAGGGGCACCAAACTACACTGTAAAACATGAATGTTGTTTTCACAATATAATACAGCTAATTTTACAGTAATAAAGTGTATAAATTGCTAATTTTTTGTAATACACTGCAAAAATTTCGAATTTTACAGTAACAAACTAAAATTGCTAATTTTACAGTTTTAAATTGTAAAACTGCTAATTTTACAGTTTTAAACTGTAAAACTGCTAATTTTACAGTTTTAAGCTGCAACCTCTGCTGCCAGTATTATAGTGTTGTTTTAAAAATGTAATACAAATAAATTTTACGGCAGTAAACTGTAAAATTGCTAACTTTTCAGTAAGAAACTAAAACTGCTAGTTTTACGGTTTATTACTGTGCATTTTACAGTTTTAAATTGGAACCTCGGCTGCCAGTATTACACTGTAAAATCAACGCTTCATTTTTTACAGTGTATGTTGTTGTTTTTTTCTTTCGTCACTTATTCAAAAATAATGTTTCGAAGATGCTCGGATTTTCTTGTGAAAGGAGCACTAAATTTTACCAAATCTGGGCATCACTTCGGCTTGATGACTTTGTGAGGGGAACGCAGAGAGAAAACATCTGTCTACTGTTTTGTTATTACACAGTGATCTTTCCAATACTGTTTATTTCAAAACAAGCGTATCCCCACTTTAAAGTTTCATCAACTCATGCTCGTAACCATAAGCATCCTTCACCGTTTTCGTAGGACTGCACAAACACCATTGAGTTGGAGGCAAAAATCCTCTTAGAGCAAAGATGATGAGTGTGTAATAAGCACGAAACTGCAGTCCATGGATGGAAATAACCGAGTTGGCGGTGTATTGCATATTCCTGCCTTAGCCCTTGCTTAGGAGCGGTTACTCATTGCTTTATACCACTGAGTCGTTTAGGATAGCTTTGAACCATGTGGTTTGACTTGGCAGTGTTTCATATTTTTCAGCATATGAAAGAAACTATTAGGCCCGTTATTTAGAGGATTCAAACGAACTTCCCCATAGCTTTGAAAATAGAATGATTTCACATATAGAGGGGCATGATTTTTGTTGTGTTCCGATCAAAATTCCAATGAATGTAAGTCCCCCGGAACAATTAAAAAAATGACGCGCTGGGCAGAAGAACCAATGCTGCTCTGTGACTGGCTCGTAGATGTTATCATCATATCATTTTCAACATACACACAAGACAAAAATTAAACCAAGTTGGTGTCAAAAATCAGGAAATAAAAAATCACCAAATCGACATCGCTACGGCAATCGAGTTTGTCTCCCCCTCTAACCCCTGGATTTTAGAAACAAAATGTCTCTAAAATCCCATACTACCAATACATTTTTGTATGTATAATGGTGTTTTTTTCTTTTTCCTCATAAAATGCATAAAATAAATACCAGTTGCTCCCTCCCCAAAATTTGAAATGACGGGCCTAATCTAACAGTGTCTGTTCTAAGAAGTTAATATAAAAACAGATAACCATTCTCTGTAGAAATTATTTTAAAACTTAAACATAGAAGCACAAACCAAAAATTCTTACTAATAAAACGACATATTTACAACCAAAAAGGAATCCAAAAACAGATAATTTTTCGCTGTACAAATTAATTTAAAACTTAAGCATACAAACACACACAAAAATTCTTATTAATAAAACGACATATTTGCAATCAATAAGGAACAAAAGAACAAATAAATAGTTGACGTTTGATACAATGATTTTCCAAATTCCTTATGAAACAGATAAATTTTCTGTAGAATTTTTATCTATCTCATATTGTTTTGAATCTTGCCAAGCATTTAAAAAACTAAAATCGTACTTTGTGCTACATTCCTATAGTTGCAAGGAGCTGTTATTTATTAACATAAAATATTGAGAAAAACAAGACAGAATATCGAATGCTTTCTTCCATTTTCAATTTACAGTTTGCATCAAATCGATTTCATTTTTTCGCATTTGCAGCTTGACAGTTAATGGAAAAATAACCCTAAACTGTCTGTCCATAGGAATGAGAATGAGGTTGATACAAAAAAGAAGTTCAAGAGGAATTTCAGAATGAGTTCGATTTTGTTTCATTTTTCCTTGTTCGATTTATTAGAAAAAAAACCTTGGAAACTATGTCAGAAATGATGGGAAACGTAGCTATTGCTTTGAAAATGACCGCAGTTTTGTGCCAACGTAAAAATCTTTGTACCCTTCAGAACGACTAACAGCTTGCTTCATTAAGATGTGCTAGATATCATGCTTCAGTGCACACATAAAAGCTGCGAGAAATATATTCCGCTAAAACGATCCAGTTTTTCAAAGATCGAAAAGAACCAATTAAATTATTGAAAACAAGTTTTTCCATTTTTATGGGTTACCATAAATTTTTCCCGATTTTTTTTTTTTTTTTTTTGACAATTATATTTCTTCAGGCAACATGATTTTCTTTTCTTTGTAATTATTTTTATGGCAAAGTTGTATCAGCATTTGTCATTTGAGTGTCATATGAAAGGTTTATAAAGAGTTTTAAAGCACTCATTACTATAACCACAGACCAAGGAAATGGGGATGACCTCTGCGCGTTAGAAATTATAATATAGCAACGTATGCGTTTGTATGTATTTTTTTTTTTTTTTTGTTTTAGGAAACTTTTTTATAAAACCTAACCTAACCTAACCTATAACCTAAAGAAGATATATTTTGTTTCCAGAAATTTTTTCAAGGAAGTATTTGGAATGATTTGCTGCTTATGTCCATCCTACAGTGAGAGAAATAGTTGATATCTTACCCCTTCCTGTACCCCCTAAATGATGTGTCAGGGCAGTTGTTCCCAAATGCATAGGGCGATAGTGCATCCCGCAAATGCAACGGAGCGGACCCGGAATAACAAGAGCTCGTCAAATGGGCAATTCCACGGTAACTTTCGTTACATTTTGACCAACGCTTAGGCATTTAGCACCTCAGTACAGACAAATATTGTTATACAAACCTTGAATAAAAGTTTTCTATGAAAATGACAGTCAAAAGCAAAATTAAAATTCAAAAATATTCGATGCATTAAAATTTTTCAAAATTTAGCAGTCAAAATTAAGGCAGTAACTTACGTTTCACAAAAAGGGAATGGGAATTATGGGAATTTTTGACTGGGTAACTTACGTTACAGTAACTTACGTTACAAAATTTACTTACAACCAAATCTTTATTATAAAAATTAATAAATGAAAATTACAGCTTAGTTTAGATCAAAATATTGAAAATTAACAATTATAAATTGAATTTGTAGAAATTGAATACCAAATTTGATGAACAATCGAAAATATTATATAACATAAAACTTTTAAATGCATTTAGTCACTGTTATTAACAAGTTCAGGTAGCTTCAATTTTTCGAATCACGTTTTCTCATAATAAATTTCATCTATCGTTTCTGGCCATATATAATAGGTTCCAACAGCAGCCATTATTTTTACTTTAAACTCGTTTTCTTCAACAGTTGTCACCTCACAACTCAAGGATACAATGTATTTTCGTACTTTATCGCACACCATTCACCAGCTTTTATCTCTGTTTTTTTTTTCTTATTCCTTGAAATACTTAACTAAACGAAACCCCACAGTTTGTCCATTTCTAGTTCTCAAATGTTGATTGTCAATGTGCGGATCTTCAGAAAATAGTTTTGATAAATTTTGCTTTTTCTGACATATTTTAGTACCATCACGAGTGACTTTTATTTTCGAATCTGTAATATCCACATGACTTTTCACATACCCCTTTTACAGCGCATATTTCTGCAGAGTTCAGTGGCATTTTAATGCAGAATAAAATATATTTTACCTGTAAGAGTTAAAATATTTTTATATTTGTTTTTTCCAAAACATATTTCAAAACTTTAAAGCATAACAGAAGTCCATTTCTGAATAATTTTTAGTAAATTACCTCTTAAATATTCCGAATGCAGTGATATAGTTTAGAGATAATTAATATCTTAAAAGCCAAAAAGAAACATGTAATTTATAATAGAGGTTTATTGTAATCTTATTAACAAATAGAGATATTTTAAGAAATATGATTAATTTAAATTAAGTAAATACAGTAAATTTAAAGGAATTCTTGAATAAATTACCTTCTACTAACCACATAGGTTTATTTCACAATTTACTTTCTTTATAAACGCAAGTATTTAAGTCCTACTAAGGTAACTTACATTACCTGCATATTTCGGTAACTTACGTTGCACATTTTGATTGTAGCACAAAAAATTAAATAAACAATATTTAAAAAAAAACTTTAACTATTTGCTTAATACACACTTATAAGGTAGAAAATATAGCATTGTTAACATTGCATTGTCCTTTCTTTATGCACATCATGAACTTTAATATGTTTTTGGTAACTTACGTTAATAGAACAGTGCGTTTTTGAAGTTTACATAAATCACATAATTTAAGTGAAAACATTCGTTTAAGCAATTCACAATATTGAATTAAAGTGTAATAATCAATATTCTTCCTTTAAAAGAGTTATCTAAAGCAAAAAATTGAAACTTACCAACGTTGAAAGATTGATCATTTGCCTTACCAAAAGTTAAATATTCCATTTCCAACTTCAAAGTGCTGCCAAACTAAAAATACTACATTCTTGACAAAATATTAGTATAAATAATAAACTTCAAACATTTTTAAATAAAAAAATATGCAAAACAGACGCATTGCTGTAGTTTTATTTTTCCAACGCTTTTCCACACTTGCATGGAATTGCCCAAATGAGATTAAAAAACGTCACAAAATTGAAACGATATTTCACTCTTGTTGGATGTCTTCTCCTCCATAAACTCACTTCTTATACAAAGAAAGGGGGTTTCTTGGAACTCCGAAAAACGTGTATGCAATTTCCTGCAAATTTGTGCCTTTTTATGCAGTTTTTTATTCTTGTACTTTTCAGCCCCATTTTTCTTCCATTCTTATTTGTGGCTTAAATGGCTTTTCGTTTACATTATTCTTATTTCTTTCTTCATGTTTAGAATATTGGTGGTTCTGTTTTATTTAGATGTGTGTTTTGTCTCTATTTTTCTTACTCCTTTTCTTATTGTTTTAAACTCTTCTAATTTGAAAATAGCTTGATTATTGTAGCCCTCTTAAATTATCCTTCCTTCTCTAAAAATTTCAAGAAAGCAGTCTGCATCATGGACCTCCCCCTTCCTCGTGATCAGGAGCGGATACAAGGGAGGGGCGATGGGGCGATCGCAACTACCACGAGGGCCTCTCCACAGGTAGTTTTTCTATATAAAGCTCAAAAAACCTTATTTAAGACTAGTTTTAATGATGTGGGGAGGGGGGAGTTTGGGGGTTCTCCCCGGAAATATTTCGGAATTCAAGTCCGAAATCTTTATGATCAATATTTGCAAACCAGTATGCGCAGAAAAAAGTAAGTATAAAAAATCAATCGCCCCTCACTTGAAAAATTTCTAGGCCCTCTCTCGTGGTCACCCCTGGGACTGGCCTTAACTTTTTTCCAAGTTTGTGTTGCCAAACAAGCACCTTGATATCACCAAATCTTTGTTTATTTGGGTTTCTCCCTCCATTTCCCTCGTTCTGTCTCAACGTTCTGCCAATTTCGAGCTCGCACCTTCCTTTTCTCGCATGCTCAAACGAGCATGACCGGGTTCGTTTTTTCTTTTTGTTTTTTTTAAGTAAGTGCCCTTGACCTTCCGCCGGCAAAAATGCTCCAATGCTCCATGCGTGACTCAGTGGGCCAGAGGGTAGGATGTTGGCAAACAAAACTTCTTCGAGAGGCTCGTCTTAACGATGGGACGTACCCAATCAGAAATGCAAATATCATATTCCTCAGGCATTGAAGTTCGTGCTCTGCCTCTTGGAATAGGATACAGGGTCTGCGGATCAGACGAGAAATATCCTCAACGTTATGGAGAAATAGGAGTTTCGATTTGAGAAGATGACACTCGCGAGATTAATGCAGTGTTTTGTTTTTCACGAATTGATTCATTAAAGCGGTTGGTTCAATTAACCACTGATTCATTTAACCAGCTCTGCGTCCACTGTTTTTTTTTTCCCCCTGTACTGATTTTAACCCTACTACTTTTTCTTTTCAATATTTCAATCAGGAGGACCGCCCCGATGGTAGGTCACGGGAGGTCACTGTGACCTCTCAATAATTTCTGTACTGTCTGTTTGCGTATTGTGCGCCTGGCAGCCACGGACGCTTTCATCTGAAAAAGGGGAGATAGGTTTAGGATGCGCACTTCCCGATGCCTTCAGCTTTTGTTCGCTTACTACTTCCTCGTTGCTTTTCCCCCCCTATTTCGAGAGAGTCAGAAGAGACTTGGCGCGTGCGTAGATGCTGCGGAGGTCGCACGAAAAAATTTTAGACAGTATCCGCACATTTTGATGACAATTCGGCAATTTGAAGTTTGAAAGCAATGTTACAACTTTGAGATTTTTTGTTCTTTTTAGTTCTTTGAATTGTTTTTTCAATGTGTTTTCTCACTAAATGTTATGCATGTATGACACGAGAGCATGCTTGTATTTTATCGTTCGGTAAAATTGAAATTTCATTCGGCAAATTGATAATTTTCCAGCTCCCAAAAATTTTAGCTCGTGGCGCCCCTGTCCTCAAGGTGTCGAAACTGGTCGCATAAAGCCGCATGAACTGGTCACACATGTATGTAGTTGAGTGAGCTGTTCACTCCTAAACAATATTTTATTCATTTAAATTGTTTGAAGTGAATTGATGTGGTTTTAAGTGGATAGATTTTGATTCGCAGTTCATCCAAAAGGAAGGAAAGAATCGAAAGTTAAAACATTCAACTTTCGTTTCCATTTATCTCAATTGACTCGACTTGAAATAATTTATATGAGAGCAATTCCATTTTGAAAAACATCATCAATTTCTGCACAAAACAGTCTGCAGAGACTCCAAATATCTCAGGTCGTTGTTTCGTTGCATGAATATTTGAAGAACATGGACTCTACTACTATAAAATAGAGCTCAATTTTGAATGCTCCTGGAAATATTATTTATATGATGGCGCCGTAACGGACGTATCTTACGAAATACGTCCGTTACGAAGAAATGTTATTATTTAAATATTTTTTTTTGGAAATCTTCAAAATGTAACTACATTATATGGTACTAAATACCACGTTCTTCATTAATATCGTGAAATAAAACAAGAATTTAACACCTTTCTAGTCTTCGTAAATTATTTTTTAAAAAACTGATGCGTCTGTTAGCATGGTATTGCTCATTATATTATTCGAACTTCAAAAACTTTCCATAAATAAAAAAAAAAAGTTTTTTTTTCTACTTATCAGCAAACAAGAGTTGATAATGTAAGTTAAACTTATCTCAATATGTATTTGTCTAATTCACTTATTTATCTTTTCCAGTTCGCACCTACATGTCACCAGTGCAAACGCAGTGTCTGAATATTGATTATTACATCAATGACAACGGAATCTCCGATACGTTCACGGATCAGCGATGGATGCGTTTACGTAAGTGCACAACAAAACTGTTCTAAAGTTTACTTTTGTTTAAATGCCCTCTTTGTAACTCATTAACGACTCTGATGGTAAAGGTATAATCATATGGAAACAGTTTTTGTATTTCCGAATAATCTAAAGAAATGTTGATGAGTCATTCCACCGAAAACGGTAATTCAGTCCCGCACGTAACGCTTCATGATCTGCAGTGCATTCAAAATCTGCAGTGTACTTTGTCATTGCTAAATTAATAAAGCAAAAAATTCACTATTATCATACAGTCCATTACAAGAAGTTGACTTTTGATATCCCGCACGTGGCGCATACAAATAAATTAAATTTTAATTAACAAAACTATTCGATAAAAATATAACTGCAGGGTTGCCACAGGCTACTTAAATGCTACTTTTTGCTACTTTTTTTGTCACAAGGCGACTTTGGAGACTTTTTTATTCAAAAACTGGCTAAAAAGCAACCTTTTTTCACTAAAGCTACTTTTTTGGAGACTTTTTATTTTCCAAAGCAAGTTTTTATTCAATAATAGTTGAGTTTGTTGTTTATTTAATAGTTTGAAACATATTTTTTATTACTCTTTATTCCCATTTCATCTTGTTTTTTGGTGAAAAGTGGTTTGCTAAATAGCACTCCAGTTTTTTGTCATCCGAACTCTTCAAATAGGGTGTTGACTGAACTGGGAAACATGGAATTGCCTGAAAATTCATTTCACAAATGTTATTAGTTCAGGAAATTCCCCTCAAAAGAATTTTTTTTCCAAGCATGGGCCAAAATTTCAGGAATCATGCTGTTAATTATTAATATTGTTCATCATAGCTTAACTAAAATACAAATTCTTGAATTATTTTATTCTAAGAAGCTCATATTTTTGCAATTTACATGCTTCTAGGGACTTCTACATTGTGAAAAGTACAATATTTTTACATCATTTCTGAGGAATGGATTTTTTTCCCCTTTTCAGTGTTTATTAAGTTTTGTTGAAATAGAAATAAATAAATTTTCTTTTTATTTCTACTAAAAGCTTGTTTTAAAAATTTTTGAACACTCCATGACTGTTTTGAACACTATCACTCGCTGTATCAAGTTAGGGCTGAAGTCAAGTGCTGTATCTCCGTTTTTGCTTCAATTTTGTCAAGTTCTACAATATTCGAATAATATTTCTTATCGCTTTCAAAAAATGAAGCATTAATAAAAATTATAATTTAGGGCCCTATTCCAGAAAAAGTCGGTAGTATTCCACTTGAAATTGATGTCATTACTCCTTTGTCAAATCATGTCAGTTAGTGGAATATTTATGTGGATATTGTTTGAGAAATATGAATTTATAACATCAAACTAAAGCAAAACTATTCCGTGTGAGAGTGCCTGGAAAAAGCTCTCAATCTCAAAAAATGAGAAAAATAAAATTTGAGTGTTGCTTCTTTGCAATATTCATCATAATTTTCTATTATAGTTGTCCTGATCGCAAATCGTATCAGCATTTATTGTTCTGAAATTAGCCTTACATTGGTACCAGATAGGATAAAAAAAATGCCTTCGGTTATGAAATAAAATAAAATAAAATGTTAACAAAAATGAAAGTGCCCCCCCCCCCAAAAAAAAAGGCTGATTTGAGAAAGGTAGTTAAAAAGGTAGAAGAAAAGATTAAACTGGAAAACCAAGTTACAGGCAAAAGTACTCAGTACTCATTAAAAGTGCTGCTGTGTTTTTGAAGGCCTAGCTATCATAGCCGAGAAATTTATCAAGCTAATTCTTGTAACAGAAGACTTTAGAATTTTTATGCTGATATTGCATTCTTTTTCTTGTAATACCTATTTGCAGTGTTTTCTTGACAATTGCTTTACATTGATTATTTTTCCTTGTAGTCTTATGAAAATAGTTCAGGTTTTCATAGAAAGTAGTTTAAGGCAGGAATTCAAATGAAACACAGACGATCGCAACTCACCAATGCAATCGCAAATTTCTAAATTTGGATTCAAGTGAAACGTTACAATCGCTACGAAATGCTATTCTATCGTAATTCGACTTCCAGTAGTGATTGCAATTGCGATCGCGTTGAAGCGATTGCAATGGTGTTTCACTTGAATTCGGCCCTAAAGCTCTTGGAAAAAGAGAGAGCGCATTAAATATAAAGAAAAATTAAATTTTTTACTGAACAAAAATTAAGCTAATTGAATGAAATTAGTTCTAATAGTGGAAACTAAAATATCAACTCCCTTTTTTCATAAGTTGTAGCAAAAGTTTTATCGTTTTTCATTTGTATTAGCACATTCATTTTACATCCATTAAGAATGAAGGTGTAGATTTTTTGCTACTGTTTGATTTTTCAACCTAGTTTGTTTATTACTACATTTAGCTAATAATATGAATGTATCTTTTTTTCTTTACAACTTTTTTAATTCCACGAGCTACTTTTTCGAAATTTTTAGGCTACTTTTTTGAAATTTTTAGGCTACTTTTTTGCAACTTTTTTGATATATTTATGCTACTTTTGCTACTTTTTTATTGAATTTTTCCTGTGGCAACCCTGAACTGTGTCAGGAGTAGCTTTGCACTAAATGCAAACATTAAAAAATGTGTTTACTCCTGTGTAGTTAAATATTAGGACCTGTAGCAAAATGTTGGTGAAATCATAGAGTCCAATTGCCCCGCACGTGACCGTGGAAGGCACTTGTCCCGTTGTTTTTTCAGAGCTCTAACTCCAGCTGTTAAAAATTCTTTGGGTTGCCCGTCTCATCAACTTTAGCGGCGCTTCATCGTCAGTTCAAGATAACTACAGTACTACAGCATCCACCTTATAGCCCAGACTTGGCCCCAAGCAATTTCCATTTGTTTGGTCCACTGGAATAACATTTGGTTGATGGACAAGTGCTTTGCAGGCTGAGCAAGATAGCATTTTACACAGGATTTTTATTGGACTCTGATAAAATGGTGAAATGAATGCTTCAACGTAGCTGAAAATTTTAAGGAAAAATGTAAATTGTTTCCAAATGATAATTATGGGAAATTATTGCTTTCATTTTTTATCTTTTGTGACTTACTCAATGACTTTCCCTCACATAATTAGGGATTGCTCCAATTCAGAAGAAGAATTAAGGGTCGATGATAATGAAATTCGATTCCTAACTTAATCGTCGAAACTCAATAACTATAATTTTTGGCAGAGGTGGGAGTTTTTCAGCTCATTTTTTAACCGACTTCAACAAAGGAGGAGGTTACACAATTCGTCGGAGAATTTTTTTTTTTTATTTAATGGGAAGGGGGAAAAAAGCATTTTTCTTCTTTGAAAAATATTGCAGTTCGTATTCAGCGCGACCCTTTTTCGTGCATCTCCTGTTATTTGTATTCACACTTCTTGTTTCAAAATCCCGAATTTAGTATTCAAATAGACGAGTTAGTTCGAGGTCCAAACATAACAAATCCTTTATCGTACAGATGGCGCCACTAAAACTCAAATGCAAACAGTAAGTTAAATGTGAACGTTCTATGTTGTGTGATGTTGGAGTAGTGCGAAGTGAGCTTTGATTTAATGAAAAAATTAGATGCCCTATGCTCTTATAGAGAACCGTCTTAGAATTTTCACACAAGTTCTGTAACTGTCCCTTCTACATTGTTAAACGTTAATAATTTAAGTTTTTAAATTAACCTCCTCCTTTTTTTTTCTTTTTGCAATTCTTAAAATTGTCTTTTTATCATTGCATTGCCTTAATGAACTTTCAGAGCCATGATTAAGCACCCCTTTTAAAATTAATTATATTTAAGGGCCGAATTCAAGTGAAACACCATTGCAATTGCTTCGAAGCGATCGCAAATTGCAATCGCTACTGGAAGTCGAATTACAAATACAAATACAAAAGATGACGACCAGCTACAGGCTCTAGGCCCAACTAGGCTGGTCCTAGTCGAATATTACGATCCCCAAAAAATATCCAAGGCCCTCTTAAAGCTATCAACTCCCTTACTCATAACAACCTCCTCCGGTAAGTTGTTCCAGGTACTCACAACCCTACTGAAATAGTAATTTTTCCTCACCTCTAGGTTTGCCTGAGACTTAAATAGCTTAAAACAGTGTCCCCTTGTCCTGCTTTCCAAACAAAAATTTAGCCCATCAACATCATTCATTTTGATAAATTTAAACAACTGGATCATGTCCCCTGACTCTCCTTTGCTCAAGACTGTACATCTTAAGCATTCTAAGCCTGTGGAACCATAATCTAAATCTGTAAGCCCATTTACTATCCTTGAAGCCCGCCTTTGAACCCTTTCCAGTAAATTAATATCTTTCTTAAAATGTGGAGACCAAAACTGAATAGCATACTCCAAATGAGGTCTCACCAAACTTCTATACAGGCAGAAGAACCTTTTTAGATTTGTTTGAAATAGATTTATTGATAAACCCCAGCATCCTGTTGGCTTGGTACTTGCTACACTGCACTACTGACTAAATTTGAAGTCCTGATTAATTAAAACTCCCAGATCGACAACACTTTCTGCCCGACTTACAGCTGAGCCCTGTAGATAATAGCTTGTACCTTTGTTTCCATGACCAAAATGTAGAACTTGACATTTCCCAACATTTACTGCCATACCCCACTTATCTGCCCACTTAGTAATGTGATCCAAATCCTCTTGCAGCTGATTTACTTCTTCCTCATTATCTACAATCCTCATAAGTTTGACGTCATCAGCAAAACAATTCATGTTTCCCGAAATATTCTCGTGAATATCATTCATAAAAATGATAAACAAAAGGGGCCCTAAAACTGATCCCTGAGGAACCCCATTCAGAACCTCACTCCAATTAGAAAAATTTCCCCTTACAACTACTCTTTGTTTCCTTCCAGTCAACCAATTTCCAACCCCAAGTTAAAAATTTACCTCCCACTCCTATATCAGCTAACTTGCTGAGAAGAGCAACATGCGGCACTTATAGAAAGCCTTTTGAAAATCAACGTAGACAACATCCACACACTTTTTGTTATCCAAAGCCTTAGTAACCTTATCATAAAAATGTAACAAATTAGTAGCACAGGATTTGCCTTTCCTGAAACCATACTGGTATACTAGTCAACAAACTATTAGTCTCTAAGAAGCTCATAATTTCGACTTTGATCAAAGTTTCAAAAATTTTACAAACCACTGAAGTCAAACTCACAGGCCTATAGTTTCCTGCCAAAGACCCTCCCTTAGACCCTTTCTTGAAGAGCGGCGTAATGTTAGCTAGCTTCCAGTCTACTGGCACTATCCCTGAGCTGAACGAAGCATTGAAAATATTTACAATAACGTCAACCAATTCCTCTGCACATTCAACTAGAATTTTTGGATAAATATTATCTGGTCCCGGAGCTTTAGTTGATTGGATTTTTTTCAATTGACATAAAACGTCGTCCCTGGAGAAAACAAAATCCTGAAGCTGTATAGTAGCTTGTGTCACCCTGGTGTCAACTGTTGAGATACAGTTGTCGTTAAAAACACTGGAAAAAAAGTTATTTAACACATTAGCAATATCCCTATCGTTCTAAATTAAGTTACCTTGCCCATCGACCAGTGGCCCGATTTGACTACTTCGAACTTTTCCTGAATTAGCTTAAGCAAAAAAATTCTTAGGATTACTGTCAATGTTATCTGCGAGTCTTAGCTCCAATTCTCCTTTCTGAATTCGTACCAAATATTTAAAATTACGCCTTGTCTCCCTATACTTGAACGTATCTGCACAGTGACCAGTTTCTTTAAACCGATGAAAAGCAGCTTGCTTAAAATTTAGAGCGTCTTTAGTTTCCCTGGACAGTCACATAGGCCAAATTTTAGTGTTAATACCTTTTCTCCTGAAAGGAACAAAATCCTCAACTGTTTTTGCGAGTTTTTCTTTAAACTCTGTCCATTGCAGAGTTACATCACCATTGTTTAATCCCGATGAAAAAGCATCCTTTAAGCTCTGCCTAAGTGCAACAAAGTCGGTATTTCTGAAATTGGGCACAAACCTAAAATTTTCATCTTTTTGCTTATCAAATTTTATTCCAAACCTAATACTATTATGGTCACTATCTCCAAAATGTTCCCCTACACATAACCCCTGAACAGAACCTTCAACGTCACAGAAAACCAAATCCAAAATCACATCCTTCCTAGTTCCCTGAGCTACAACCTGATCTAAGTAACAGTCGCCAATTACGTTCAAAAACTCCTCTTCTCTGCTATTACTAGGGTGAATAGTATTCCAATCAATGCCCGGAAAATTGAAATCACCCATTATGATGACTGAACCCTTACTGGACATGTCCCTAATAATATAATGCAACTGTTCATCTTCCATTTGACTTACATTAGGTGGCCTATAAATGTTGCCCAGACGAAGTTTTTTCCCTTTGTTGCTCATCAATTCCAGCCAAACCATATCAATTTCATTAGGTTTGTCCTTTAATACTAATTCATTGCAAGTAAAAGTATCTCTAACATAAAATAAAACCCCGCCACTTTGCCATTGCAACGTATCCAAATTTGGGAATTTGCGATTGCATTGGTGAGTTGCGATCGTCCGTGTTTCACTTGAATACCTGCCTAAACTAACAAGGAGTGCCCCGAAATGAAATTTCTTGGAGGTGGCGGGGGGGGGGGGATTTACAATTTGCCGAATGAAACTCCGAATTTTACTATCCCAGACGTGACAGCTCTATGTTCTTTTCGAAAATAATGTTCAGAATTTGTTATGAACTTTTTTTCTTCGACGAAGAAATGTTGTTTTTTACACGCTATAAAGTAAAATATAGAACTGCCACATGCGCGACAAAGTGTCTTCTTTTCCTGGAATACCCCATATACTTTTTGGAAAGCACCAAAATCGTATTTCCAGCTGCATTCTAAACTAAATACATACTTACGAACTTGTGTGTTAGAAAAACCAATATTTGGTCCTAATGGCTTTCTAACCACAATTTTTCCTTGCAGACATGGCCCGTTCTGTCGTCGCCCTTTTCATCGTTTCCTTCCTGTTTTCCACTCTATCGGCGTTCCCAGGGTTGGTTGGATGTTGGAGAAGGTCGCACAGCAATATAATCGCCACCGGACTGTTGCAACTGCTTGCAGGTACTGTTTCTTGATTATTTTTATCTTTATATTGAAATATTGGATTTGTCTATGCGTTACAGCGAAAAACTGAAATCTGCCAAATGTTGACATTCACTGGTGAATGTCAACATTCACGCACAGCAAAGACATTGGCGTCATCTTGTTGCAATGCTGTGGTCCATCGAATCTTCACCTAGTTTAGTTTTGCTGTGCTCATCTTTATCATATACATATGACATACCTCTTATTCAAGGCCTGGTTGATGAATAGGCCAACTATACCGTGGCCGAGGGCCCCTGCTTTTTAGAAGCCCCCAAATGGTTAAAATTGTTTGAGTCAATGACTAAAATTGAAAAGTTTTGACTGCACACTGCGTGAAAAATGAATGTTGTTTTTATAGTATAATACAGCTAATTTTATAGTTTACTAGCCTAATACCCGGCGTTGCCCGGGTGCTTATTAATACAACATAGCATTCAGGGAAAAAAAGTTTGAAAGAGTTCTATTCATATGGGTATAAAATAATTTGCATCAATCTGTCTCTTAGGTACAAACTTTGAAAAAAACTAAAATATTACAGAAAGTTAAACGTTTACAGAAAAATAGTCTTATCAAAAGGTGAAAATGAAAGATAAATGTTGTCTGTGCTTTGCCGCGTCCACTGGCATGAAATATATGCACATGGAAGTGAAAAAATTGCATCAATTTCACCCACCAAATTTAAAATATTAACTTTTCTCTATTAATTGTTCCCACCTACAAAGTAAAAATTATTATAACTCAGAAATAAATCCATTTCTCGTTCTGAAGGCTTATCTCCATTACAGACGCAACTGTCGTCGCATTGCAAATTTGAAATTCAAATCCGTGGCTCTTTTTATAAAGTCCACATGAATTATGATTGTTTTTTACTTATTTCAATGCTAAAAAGAAATAGGTGAGCCTTAAATTGAAAATTCATTACTTTAATCGTAATCATTGTTGGAAAATACTCATATTTAAAAACCTTAAATTTCATCAATTTGAATGCTAAAAGGCCTATCTCGATTACAATATAAATAGGCTAGATTCCTATAAAAGGGTCACTTTTTGACAAAAAATTTAAATTTGAGCTTTTTAGATTTTTTAAAATTTCAAGACCCCGCCTATGAGAATTCTAGGGCATCAAGGAACCTCTGTGTCAAGTTTGATGAAAATCTGACGCAAACTGTGGATTTGTATAGAGAACAAGTATATATACATACACTCATTTTTATAGATATAGATAGACTACTGTAAAAATTGCTAATTTTACAGTAATAAACTGTAATTGCTAACTTTATAGTACTAAACTGCAAAATTGCTAATTTTATAAAAAATAATCTATGTCATATGGTCAGGGATTTGAAAAATGTTCGTTTCAAACCCAGTGTGTCGACAAAAAATATTTTTGTTTTTGAAATAATGTTCTTTGTAACTCCAAGTGTCATTTTAGTAATGTTTGTTGTAGCAAATGATTTTATGGTACGTTTCCATAAGTACCAATTATACGCTGCATGAATTAGATAAATTGCATCTTTTTGTTTTTAATTGTCTATCAGTTTATTTATAGGACATCTAGTTATTTCATTTTAGATAAATGTCTCTCATTAGTTAATTTGTAGAATACCCAGCTATTTCATAGAATAGCTAGTTAAAGTGTCAAATTATTGATATATTACACCCTTTAACGGATACGATCAGTTGTTTCATGGAATAACTAGGTATTCTATGAAATAACTGCATTATTATGAAGTATATATTATATCTCCATATATTATTTCTCTAAGCCGAATCCTATACCCGGTCGAAACTCGCTCATTTCTTTATCGAATTGCATGAAAATTTATGATTTTGAAGCTTATCCCGCGGGTTATTGACGAAAATTAGACCCACCCTCTAAAAAGTGTCGGTTCGTTTTTTATTCGAACTTCAATTTTTGGGCACAAAATTGACTCTATCTAGCGAAATAATTGTCGTATCGTCTCCATTTTGATTTCATTCGAAAGATTAAAAAAAATGCGTTCTTTAGAACGTTTCTCCGCTAGCGCCGCGTAACGAGAATCTCGAAAATCCACGTTTAAGCGACTTATAAGCGATTGAAGTTTGAAAAAGTTAAATTTTTTGCTCAACTGTCAAAATCGTTACATTGTTGTTCAAATCAATTTTAAATGCAACATTTCAAGCCAAGGCTTAGCTCGGTAAACCTTAATTGTAACTTTTATTGTTTCAAAATACTATGGTAGTTTTGCGATAACGTTAGTATTTAGTTTAGTAGTAGCCTTGGGTATTTGATTTTCATATAGGGTATCACTTTTGTAGTAGTTGTAAAAGTGAACGTGTCTTTGATCTCTTTGAAAAGTTGTCAGAACGACGGCAGTTGATGGCGATGTTGTGCAAACGTACAAGATTTTACAATAACAACTCTGTATACTGATGTGTTCAATTCTGTACCTTGGTGCAAGAACAACCGATGTCAAAAATTTGATGTTTTTGGTTTTTTTTATCGTAATGGGGCAGAAAGGTATCCTCTGTTTTATACCACGACAACCAATGTTTTAAAATAAACCGCCTTAGCAGGGGAGCGAAACTAAGACACCAAATCTAACACATCCAATCGAGGACTGAAATCTTTGAACCTGAATAACTCAATTTTAAGTTTAGAGTTTTTTTTTTTTTTTTTTTTTGCGGAATTCCGCACGGGTCACCTAGTAAGTATATATTATAATATATATAAGTTAAAGTATTTTTTATAAAGTATATAATATATACTTTAACGCTAACATACTCTATTTCGTGGATTTTTCAACGGACAATCGGAAGTTTACTGCACTGCAAAACATTTGAGCTAATGCCAATACATGCACTACCAGAAAATTTCTTTTGTGCATTAATTTCAATTTTTCCGGAGAAAATAATTCTCTCTTTAAAATGATGTGATTGTGCTCTTTTCAAATTTTTCTTATCATACTTCTTCCGACAGGTCTTGTAGTGGCATCAGCCATAGCTCTCTGGCACGCCATACCTCATTACGAGTATGAAAAGCTCAACTTCCCAGAGATGAGTTTCAGCCGTTGGCCTGAAGTAAGTTCATTCTTAAATTCTCAAAATTATTTTAGCACCTGCACATACAGCTGCCCAGCAAATTTCTGACACGAATGTAGGAAAAATCTTCCACAGTGATAGTTTTTCCAGCAGAACTGGATCATGTGATCGAAGTTATCTTTCCTAAACTATTAGTAACTCTTGAAGAACACGATAAGTGATTGACTATGTGCTCTTAAAGTCCACAGAAAAAAAAAAAAAAAGAATATGGTTAAAATGAAAATAAAATAAATAAATTTTATGATTACTACTCAGCTAGAATTAGGCGTTCAGTTCCAGTTTATATTAGCCTATATAATCTTGTTCCAGATAAAATAAATTCAAATTTGGTTATCAAATTTTAAGCCACGGAAAACAGAAACGCCATGTCGACCTCAGACCATTACAACGCTGCAAAATGTGGTTTATAGAGTTAATTTATTTATTCGACTGAATCTGAATAATCCCTAAAAAGTATATTAATTTCATTTCAAATCATATTTTCTATTTATTCCTTAACAAAAGAATTACTGGTGCTTCCGTGGCTTCATGGTACTTCAAATGTTAAAGGTCGTGGGTTCGATTCCCACCCACCGGTGCTTTGGGTGTACTTTGTTTTCTCTGTGTTGTAAATCTTCCCTGTGTTGTCTCACACTTTCATAAATAAATACCAATATCTCTTGAGGCAATTTCACACAATCTTGGTACTGTAAAATCCGATGTCGTACTGTCTGATTTTCTTAGGTAAAATCGTCCGCGTATTTACGCATGCGTCAGGTCTTCTCTGATCTTACCAAAATAGGGGTGATAGGTAAGATAACAATAAGAGGATGGGGAAGAATAACAACAAGCATTTCGAGCCGTATCAAACAACGTAGAACAATGCTAATTTCAAATACATAGTTTAGTTGAATATGTCAAAAGGATATCAAAAATGTAAGTTTTAAATTGAAAACTTCGGAAAGTACCCACTCCCAACCCGTCACCTCTTTTTTAAGTGGAATATTTCGAGAGTGCTAGTCGCGGTTTTCACGGACGCACAGTAGTTTAAAACCGTGCGATTTGGAGGAAGGTATACGTGTTCTTTAACACTTGTGATCTTCAACAAGTGTGTGTTCTTCGGGGCCTCTCTGTATTATTTCAGTACGTTCATTCGTCCGTTCGTGTGTAGGTGTGTTTGAAAAGAAGGGAATCTTCCTTAATCTATTATTTATTTATTCAGCCATTTTTCTTTTTTCTTTCTTTTTTTTTTTTTTTTTGAAATATTTATTCCCAGCCTTCATGGTTCTTTTCTTTAACATCATTGTTCTTACATGTCTTACTTACAAAGCTTTCCACCTCAACTTGTAAACTTACTTTCGTTACCACTATCCCTATAAAGATACTGTTTAGAAAATTATTTCAGAAAATATCAAGTGAATAGTTAACAATTGAAGGGCTTGGAAGGTGAAGGGGCTATGTTACATTTTGAAAAATGAACACTCTGAGCAATGGTAAACAATGGATATAGGTAAGCAAACAAAACTTGGTACATGAAAAAGTAGATGTCATTAGACCAATTTCATACGCACACTGACGACAAAACCAGAAAACAAAAAAGCTGCAATAACTGAAACAATAAAACTTTGAACTTTAATTGCTCGCAATTTCTGTTTTGTCACATAAACTCTTTATCTCCCAAGCCCTTCAATTACATTTAAACAAATAAACAATGTTCAGATAATTTTTCATTACATTAAAATCCGTTTCAATTCCTGAAACCAATATAAGACTTCTTCTCATCCTCTTTTCTTTCCCAGGTTTTGCAAATCTACAGCAGGAGCTACTACGGATGGTCTTACGTACTCGCATGGCTTGGCGTGGCTTTAACGCTGTCGTCTTCCTTCATGTTCCTTTGTGGAGCCCAGTGCCTGAGGAAAGAAAAGCAGAAAGAAAAGGCCCATGGCACGGCCTACCTGGTCCCCATATATGCGGGTCCCTACCACTGCCCATACTCTTATTGATTTTAACAACTGTATAATACAATTGGAATGTAGAGGATCACTGCCCAAGCTCTTGTTAGCTATGAAAGTAGCTATAAGTGGGCTCTGAGTTCAAGCCAACTATGAATATTGGCTTTAAAGACACTTCAAAATTTGACATGTAAAGCATGCCGTAAGATTCAGTTCAAAGCTTATTCACGCAGTACTTGCATGAATAGGACTGACTTTTGTATAGAAATCGACAATAGCAGAGTTTGCTGTAAAAACTTGCTGTGAAAATATTCGAAAGGCTAAAAGTGCTTTACTGCACTTCTTGAGTTGAAAACTTATTCACGCAGTACTTGCGTGAATAGGATTGACTTTTGTAAAGAAATCGACAATTCCAGAGTTTGCTGTAAAGACTTGCTGTGAAAATATTCGGAAGGCTAAAAGTGCTTTACTGTAAGACTTGAGTTGAAAGCTTATTCACTCAGTACTTGCGTGAATAGGACTGACGTAATGTAAAGAAATTGGCAATGGCAGAGTTTGCTGTGAAAATATTCCCAAGGCTATGAATGCTTTATTGCAATACTTGTTGTCCAGAAAATGGAAGCACCAAACAAACTAAGAAACCGTCCGCGGTGTATGTGATGTGTGACAAAAGACGAATGATATGAGAAAACCTACTCGTGCAGTACACATATAGGAATTTGAAACGTACAACTAGAGCCAGTTCGCAGTGCTTTCTGTGAATTTTAAGTATATTATGGAAAACATGGTTCATGGTTCATGAAATTTTCTTCGCGATGCATTCAGAAGAAACGAACACGTTTACGAGAAGTTTCTAATCTTCTCAAACGATGAGTTTGGAAGAAAATTTAGTTAAAAAATTGTACATGCATTATAGGTGCGTACCGTTTTTGAAATTTCTGTGTAAGAACTGGCTCTTAGCCTGAAGTTGCTGTTACAAAATACGTCAAATAATATCTTTTTTAATTGAGGTCGCTTTCTACATTAATGTTGTGAACTGACAAGGACGGATTCAAAGGAGGGACGATGAGGGCGATCGCCCCTCCCTCGGGGGGACTCTTCACGGGTAATTTTCGGATATTGAAGTTCTAAAAATGCAATTTTATACGAGTTTTAACCCATTAATGCCTAGCGTACCTTTTTAGGAACGGTCCAAAAAATGGGCCTGAATTTCCCAAAAATGAACATTTCAACCAAATAATAGTGTTCAATTAGTACCTTGGTATTGTTTCAATTCATTATTAACAGATTGCTGCACATAACCATTGTAAAGTGTGTTCTGTAACAATTTTAATATGATCCTTATCAAGAATTACATCGTTCACAATCTCAAGAACAAAAAACTATTTTTTTTAAATTAATCCCAGCTTCTCAGTTTGTGTTAATTGCTTTTTTTTCTTTCTTCTCATAAAATTGCTTTTTAAATATTATATCTTAGGTAGAAAAAAAATATAGTAAACAAAGTATGCACCCCCTGGTGTCTATCATAACTTTTTAAGGACAATTTTTCTTTCCTTAGTAAAAAAATATTTCTTACATGATATTTTTTAATAACTTTTCCCGTCCATTAAACACTATTTGTAACCAGTATACAAAATGTCTTTGGAAAAAAAATGTCAAGCATTAATGGGTTAAGGAAGTTGGATTTGTAAACCAGTATGTACAGTAAAAAAAAATAAGAAAAATTAAACGCCCCTCCCTTGAAAAATTTCTTGACTTCAAGCCCCTGTAAGCTGATATATTGATCTTTAAAAAAATCAAAAATTCATGCAAAGTTTCATGCCCAAAAGTTTTTCTCTTTACTTGTCCAAAATGAGAGAAAACAATATCCTAGAAATTGCATAACAAAACAATTTCTTACGTGAAATATTTTAGTGTTTATCATTTTTATCAAGCAACAGAAAAGAAAAGAAAACATTTAGAGGCTCTGAAGTGAAGTTTGATGCCAACGTACCCCTTGTCAAGGAGAACTTAACTGTTTGACATTTAATCAAGTTATACTTAAAGCCAATGTGAAAAATTCGTTCTCAAATTTGATTTACAGAAGTGAAGCTGCATTTATTTTCGATCGGAGTATTTATTGTTTTATCTGATATTTCGAGTTATATGTATGCTTGTTGTACATAGTAGAATAATAAAAGTATTACTTTGAAATATATGAAGTATTATGTTGTTTATTTGATCCTGTTGAATAGAGTCTTCATTGCATTAATACAACATAGTTCTATTGGAACCTCTCATTTTTCTGTATCATACAATATTTGTGCCAATGTTCCAAGGTTATTAGAACATGAGTTATAATTGTTTTTAACTTATTTCATGCTAAAATGAAATAGGTGAGCCTAAAATTGATAATTCATTGTTAATCGTAATCTTTGTTGGAAAATACTCATATTTAAATGTGTCAAATTTTACCAATTTGTATACTTAAAGGCTTATCTCTATTACTCCATTTATTCAAAATTGCAAGAAAATGTGGCCATTTTGAGACAAAATATTTGAATTTTGAGCTTTTTGGATTTTTATTTAATTTCAAAACCTTGCCTATGTAATTTCTAGTGCATCAAGGAACCTCTGTGCCAAGTTTGATGAAAATCCGACGAAAACTGTGGATTTGCATAAGGAACAAACATACAAATACACATATAATACATATATCCATTTTTATATCTATAGATATTCCATCGTGGTTAATTCAACTTACAGAAAAAGGTTACAAGATTTGCTCAACTTGTAAAGTGTTTGTTTATTTGTTATTTCATCGAGTCTTCATAGCATTTATTATTGATAATTTCATACCTTATATTTTATTATAGTCAGTTCAACTTACAGTAAACACTCTTTTCTTCAAATTTCAGAATATATTTTGTTTATTTCACCTGAATTGTCTATGGTATAGAAAACGGGAGGAGCTTGGCCCAGTTGCCACTTTTATGTGACACATGATTTCGTTTTTGGGATTTTTTCACAATTATGTAAACGTTCTAAATTATTCTTAGAATAAAAGAGAAAAACAATGTTCGTAAGAAATTCACTGTGAAAAATTTCAAAGAAATTAAAATACAATTTACTTTTGAAAAATATATTTTTTAACATTTAAAGTTTTCTCTATTGGAACACAAATATTCTACACTACTTAAAAAAAATGATTGGAATATTTCAATTTCTAATCAAGAATATTAATTTACAGCTAAAAGTTCGTTCTTGATAGGTTTTTAAGTTTAGATGTGACAAATAAAACAGCTGATAACTTTGCATGTACTTAAATACATTTTAATTAAATTATTATCCGTTTTGAAAATTTAATAATGTTCTTTATTTGTTACTGCTTGAAATTTGACAAAAGAATTAAAAAATACCATATCCAAATAAATTAAGAGCACTAAAAGATTTTAAAACCATAATAGTTATTCACTACTGTCAGCTGAAACTGCTTTTAAAGTGGAGCTACCAATGACAAAACAGTAGTTTGGGCCCAATAGGAGGAAAAAATTCATTTCTTGAATTTGAGTATTAATATTTTATAAAAGTGCGTTATTACACTGGCAGCTACCCAACTTTTTTTAAAACATTTTAAATTTCTTGTAAGATAACTAGGGGGACACCAATAAAATTAAAAAAATTCACACATGGATTTTTTAAAGCTGAAGCAAGGCTCATACATCCTAAAAGATGTGTTTCTACATTTTGCTTTTTTAGAGAAGGATGTTCTTTGTACACTGGAAGTTATTTTATAGCCAACTAGTGCCACCTCTAGAAATTTATTATTCTTTTTTTTTTTTACTTGGGACAGTATTTTCACAAAACCTGGGGACATAGACAAAAGGACGCGTGTATCAATATGTAAATCATTTGAAAAATATTAATATGGCACATTCAAGTATTGTGCGTCCGTGAAAACTGCGCCTAACACTCGGGAACCATTCTACTTAAAAAAGGGTAGATAGGTTGTGAGTGATAACTCCGAAGGTTTCAATTTAATGCTTGCATTATTTGCTATCCTTTTGACACATTCAACTGAACTATGTATTTGAAATTTGCTTCGTTCTACGTCGTTTGACACGGCTCAAAATGCTTCCTATTATTCTTCCCCTTATTGTTAGCTATCACCCTTATTTTGGCAAGATTCGAGAAGACCTGATGCATGCGTAAATACGCGAAAGGTTTTACCCAAGAAAATCAGCAGTAGAAATAAAATTAAAATTTAAAAACGAAATATGGCTGATACGCATTTTTAAAACCCATTGTGAGAATTTTTTGCAAAATATGTATCTCCATCTCTACTAATAATAAAGCTGAAGGTGGGTCTGTCTGTCCTTCTTTCCTTCCTTCTTTCTGTCTGTCTGTTACGCGCGTAGCGCCAAAACCGTTCGATCGATTTTCATGCCACTTGGCACAAAATTAGTTTGTAGCATGTAGTTTTGCACCTTGAAGCGATTTTTCGAAAATTCCATTTCGTTCTTTTTCTATTCGAATTCTTAGCGGAAATTCGATCAAATAGGGAAGAAATATTTCATTCACATTTTCAAGCTTTATGTCATTCGAAAGCTTGAAATTTTCTGCACAAAATGAAGTTTTTTCAAAGTTTCTATGATCATCAGGAGAGCTGTAACAATTGTTTTTAGAATCCCGGAATTCAAGGCTTACCTTCAGTAAAGCAAGCCAAACGATTCTAAAATGGTTCAGCTCGAGAATAAAATTTGTTTGAAAAGAGAAATGAAATGAATTATTTTATCAACGGAAATCAACTTTTCATGTTGTTACCATGGTTACGTGTTCATACTTATTTTTGTTTCGTTCTTTTTCCAGCGTTGCCAGGCGTAGTATTTTTGATACTAAGGTAATATTTTTCGGCCCAAATAAGGAGCGTAGTATTTTTCTGGCAACCCTGTTTCCAATATACTAATGACTTAATTAAAAGATTTGGCGGATTTTTTTTTTTTTTTTTTTTTCATTTTTACAGATTTCACATTTTAGCAACATTGATTTTGGCAATGTTTGTTAACAGTAGTATTTTGTAATATTTTTTTTTAGAGGAGGCGTAGTATTTTTTTGTTTCAATTCTCTGGCAATCCTGTCTTTTTCCCGGTGAAAATGCTTTGGGACCTTACTTGGCGCGTTTTTGCGTGTCTCGCGGAAGTGAAAGCTCCGAGAGAAACTACGCAAAATAGCCAGGGTTACCACGCTTGGCGCGCCTATCGCCCATTTAGCGAGAAAAGGGTACCTAAAGCACAGATTAACCAAATATCGTTCAATTGCGTTATTGCATCGTTCTTTTTAAAAAGGGTCATTTCGGAAAATGTATTGTTTTGTTTTTAAAGCTAGGAAAGAAAATTTTCTTCTTCTTTTAAACTTTGGTAAGATTTCTGTTGGTTTCTGTGAGCAACAAAATTGTTCTTATTTTCTCTTTTAGCTTATTTTTGTGCATCTCCCCTTGGGGTTGTATTCGAATGTTCCAAGGGGGTGCAGACAAAAGTGATATGACTTGACGTGATCACTTGACAATATATCGCCAAGCTTTTGGTCGTCAAGTATTTCTCCCAATTTGGCGACATATCACCAAGTTGGCGAAAAAAATTGTTTTTTTTTTATTATTATTATTTGGACTCAATTTGGCGCTATTGTCGATATTTTGCTAAGAATCCACTGAAAGATGTTAAAATCGGCGATATTTAGGAAATTAATCATTGCAAAACATTTTGTTTGTTTTTTTGCATTGCTTCGTGGCAAACTAGGGATATAAATGTTTGAACTGTTATCTTGCTCATTCCAAGCACTATTTTAGCACTTAAGGCAGTGGTGGCCAACCCGCGGCACGCGTGCCACGATGTGGTACGGCAGAGCAGTAACAGTGGCACACGAAAACTTTTTGAAAAAAATCCGAAATTGAGGAAAAAATGTCGATCTCAAAAATATTGATAAAAACTAAATCCCTTAAACTGATAAATATAATGATATTGTGACGATTAAGTGTCAGGAGGTTGGCTTATAAATTGTCTGAACTACAATATTGCAAAGTACTTAACGTCAGATTTGAACATCCAACAAAAGCTGAGACGCTACAGACAATGCTTTGTAGAGCATATTTGTGTTTGACACGAATGAAACTTTCGATGTTGCAGAATAGATTTTTGATCTGCAATAGTTTCAGCGACGGGTGATGGAATTTTATAAAAAAGTTTACTCTGCAACTAAAATTAAGAAACCAGATTGGACAAAATTCGGTATGATTGCACAAATGAAGATCCTTAAATTTTGTTTGTTACATTACTTGAAAATAATTTAGGAAAAAAACTTCAAAAGTATCATCGAATAATTTATCACAAACTCATTGCCAAGGAATGAGACTTTTTCTCTGATAGTGACCCTGTAGAATTCACCGTATTAACAAACTACGAATTAGAGCTCTGACTGTTTTGTGAACTTTTCCCAGGAGAAAGAGGAGAGCATGGCAAGTTACTCCTTCATTGAAATGTGCAATAGCTATCCAAAGGATAAATAGTCATAAGATTTTAGAATTTTAGGGAAAGCGTATTTTAAAATGTCTGATAGAAGAGCAATGAGGACTTGCTACTTAGGAATGCAGAATAGCAAATGAATTTAGCTATGTCATCTCTTATTATCCGGCGTTTAAGTAATTTAAATTTAAGATAGTACAAGAAAAGTTTCCTAAACCAGTATAGGCCATCTACATTCTTTTATGATGAAACTTCAGTTTCTTTCTAATTTGGAGAAAAAAATAAAACATTAAATTTATCACTGAAAGTATCAAAACAAATTCAATAATTTTTCAATGCTATATGGAGAAAATTTTACCCATATGTTAAGTATTCATTCAGTGTTAGGTTTGATGATTTTCAGGATCATAAAAAAAAATGCTGATATTTTCAAATTTTTTGTTTATTTCTTTGCAAGAACTACTTGTTTCCCTTCTGAAATCCAAATTGGAATTACTGACCTTTTGCATCGGTAATCAAATATGAGAGCTTACTTCAACAGAAAGTCGTCTACGTTATACAGAAATTTGGAAATTTGTACCAGCAATTTTTTTTTCACATTTACACACTTTAGCCGTCTGATGCTGTTGTAGATTTGGTTCAAAATACGCTTCTAAATAAATATTTTTCGTTATGAATGTAGAAAAATCTAAATACCGTTGAATATTAATTGGTAGCATTTAAAACGTTCAACTTAAGAGGATTCTTAAGAACTAATCATAAAATTAAAAACTTGGCAAAAAAGATACAGACTCATAAACCACATTATGTACAGACTGTTTAATTTTTTAGAGTAGAATGTTTGATGTTTTTTTTTTTTTTCTTTTTTCTTTTTTTTTTTTTTTTTTTTTTTTTTTTTAGCGTAAGCCAACTGACAGAACCTAAGTGTTTATTAACGATAACTCTTAAGTTTGGACTTGTAATATCTTTATTATTATTTAGATTTCAATTGCTCAGATTTACGAGAAAAAATGTTTCATTTGAGTAAAAATTACACAGTCAGCCAACATAAAATTTATTTTTAACTTAAAAAAAAAAAAAAAAAAATCAGTTTGTTGGAAAAATACATTGTGGCACGGTGAGCTTTTTCTCTCCAGATAGTGGCACTCTCCCTAAAAAGGTTGGCCACCCCTGCCTTAAGGCATCTACTAAGAAATTTACACGTAAAATTAAGTAGCGTGGGATCCATATACCAGATTTTTATATCATACTTAGAAGGAATTATAGTTGAATTACAACTAAAATAGAGCATTTTTTCTGCTATATCAATTATTTTACAAATGAACTTTTGATTTTATACCACGGACAAAGCCGTGCGGGTACCGCTAGTTATCAATAATAATGAAAATAAATATTCAATTGAAAGATATAGCATTAGGACGTAAAAGTTAACGAGTTGAGAAAATAACCCACACTGCTAGAGGGGACATCACGTCTTGTATTGTAAATGTAATACTTTTTGTAATACTGTCGCTCTCGTTTAAACGAATACTGTCTGTCCCAAGAAATTTTCTTCGATTAAGCGGGGTATTTGATTAAATGTGGAAATTTTCTTAACTTTTCCAAGATAACAATAAATTAAAAGCTATATTAGGGAAGTAATTCATGTTCTTGGTAAAAAGTTTGAAAGTAAGTTTAGTAAAAAAAGTAATGTTAGAAGCACGACTGGATGAAAACTACTGGAAAGAACAAACTGCCAACTTGACATAAAATCTTTCTTTTAGTACTTTTCTTCACTTTATTATTTGTTGAAAAGAAAAATCATAAGTGGATTGCTTGCACAACAATCGCTTCTACTGCGGTGTTTTGCATTTAATACATTACTTTTCTTTTCTTTTCTTTTCTTTTTTTTTTTTGTCTCTGATGCTTATATTTATTTGTGCAATTTAATTTACTGTCTGCGTATTGCGCGCCTGGCAGTCACGATCGCTTCCATTTGAAAAAGGGGTGATAGGATAAGGAGACGCACTTGCCGGTTGTTTTCGCTTCTTACTTCCTGTTGAATGTTACTTCGCATTTCCCCCCTATTTTGAGAAAATCCGAAGAGACCTCAGGCATGCGCAAATGCGAGGAAGGTTTTACGATAAAAGATTAGACAGTAAGTATCGTCTGCGCTATTTTTTTCTTTGTCATGGCAACGTTAAAAATAATTTGATAGAATAATGGGAATGTTTTGATGGACTATGAACGTTGTTTTTCCCTCCCGTTCCTGACGAAAAATATTATTTATTTTCTACGTAAGTAATTGTTCTTACTTAATTGATTTTTGATTCATTCAAAATGTTTCTCAGCAAAAATATTCATGAAAGCTCATCAATATTATTCGATTATCCAGGAAGATTACTCGATTAAGTGGGAATTTTTAACATTGGTTTATGGGGAAATATTCGGTTCCGGAAGGTTTTATTCGTACAAGAGGGATATTCAACAGGGGTGATTGTGCTCCGGTATTTTCATGATCGATTCTGGTATTTTCATTTTCCAAAATACCGGAAATAAAATATTTTTAATTATGCTTTTATCTTGCCACCTCCGGAATTACTGTCTAAAAATTTTTCGTGCGACCTCCGCTGCATCTACGCACGCGCAAGGTCTCCTCGGACTTTCTCGAAATGGGGGGGGGGGGGAAGCAACGAGGAAGTAGAAAGCGAACAAAAGCTGAAGGCATCGGGAAGTGCGCATCCTAACCCTATCACACCTTTTTCAGATAGAAGCGTCCGTGGCTCCCAGGCGCACAATACGCAAACAGTCAGTAGTTATTAATAATATTCATCG
>JAXGGA010008564.1:0-56123 GCA_038373865.1 Uloborus plumipes | reverse complement strand
TGCAGCTTCTTCCCTGGCCAACGTATTCCCGGATATGTCGCTAATTGAATATGTCTGGGATTTCGTTGGTCGGCGTCTCGTTCGTGATCCTCGTCTTGTTGCTTCTACAGACGAACTTTGGGTACGCGTACAAACAATATGGAATGCTCTTGATCAGGCGGACATTAAAAATTTGTTTGACTCCATGCCACGTAGCGTAGCAGCACTTATTGCAGCGTGCGGTAGCTACACAAAATACTAATTTCAATATTTTTTTCATTGTTTGTTGGCTCTTTCTAAGTTTAATCATTTGTTTGTACCACTATCACTCGGCTGTGTATTAAATTTCATTCAATTATGACGATTCCTTCATGGTATTGCAATTTTCACAAACATGAGTTTAGTAGCAAAAACAGAATAAAGAAGGAAAATTGAAACATCTTTAAAAATTCTTATACTAAAATCAATCACAACTATTTTAGTAATCAACAAATAGAAACTGGCAACCGATAAACATTTTAAAGCATTAAGTTTTCTTTTCTTGTCCGTCAGCAATGACATCGGTTTCCAATCGCGTAAATAAAGGCTTAGCCTCATTTGAATACACAACGTTATAATTTGAGTTCTATAATCATGGAAGTTCCAAACACATGTTTCCCTTCAAAAATCACGATAAACAATTTTAAGGTTTTAATTAATGTCTTCGCTTATTAATGTCATCCGAAGACGCGGTCTCGCTAAGAACACTCTGGATCAACTCTCCCTTCGAACAAAAAAAAAATCAAAATCGATTCATCTGTTTAGGCTTTAGGCATTAGAGTGCCACAGACAGATAGACAGATACACAGACACGTCATACTTATAACCCACTTCCTTGATGCGTCGGAGGTTATGTCGAATATTTTATGAGTTTTACTGAGTTTAAGTACGAAACTGCAGTCTCTGAAAGTATATCCGAGCTGGCGGCGCATTTATATGTTATCAAAATATTATTTGTTCTCAAATTTAAACTGGAACCTACTCACTATATTTGCTAAATCAAAAATGAATAGATTTTTTTTCCTTTTGGAAAATTACTCTTTTGGGGACGCTTTAGTTGGTGTACCGGGGGGGGGAGGATGTTGCTTCCGAATATTTTGTAGCTTCATCGTAGAAATCCATTTTTATATGGATTAAGAAAGAGTTGTTACGAGAAAAAAAAATATTAACACGGCTTTATAAAATGACATTTAAATAAAATTTAATAAGATAAAATGTAATTTTCAGCATATATATGCATATACATACATTCAATTCTTGTCCGCTGAATTTTAAAAGAAAAGTAATTTTGAATCGGAAACTCTCTGCATTATTTTATCTTGCTGTACTTCACTCTGCAGCGATAGATTTAATTAAATTTGATGGAGCATATCCAATTATCTTTAAACTTATTGAAAGTATGCTAAAATATTACTACAACAAAACGTTTTTCAGCCGAATGAAGGTCTCCTTATAAATAAATCGATTGCAATTTGGACAAGTACTGAAAATACATTTTATCTCTATTTTAGAACGAACGATTCAAAACGTTCACTGAGGCAGCGCCGCCTATACTTAGAGAAATAAGTCATGTTTTATGGATCAGTGATTCACATAAATATAATATCTGGAATAAAACTGGCTATCATCATAATATAATAGTCCTTTATACAAATATATGCTATTTCAATGTATGTGAAGGAATCAGATTATTACATCAAATAATGCCTATTTTGTTCCATTTTTCAAAACAATTGTTTATGTTCGATTAACCCATTTCTGCCCAAGTTTTTTTTTAACAATTTTTTTAATTTTTTGTCTTCTTAAAACTTACTTGGAATGCTTTACATACATTTTAGGCGCAAAATAAATCGCCGTTGCGATATTTGTTAAGTTATTTAACGTCCTGTTTATGGAACACTGGGCAGATATGTGAGCAAAATACGACCTTCTTTGACTTTACTTTTGCAAAGTAACATTACAGAAGGCATCTGTGAGCAATTTTAAGCAAATCATTTTGAAAAAGTTAAATTTTGTGAAAAAGAAGTTCGCAAAAAACACTAACTTTCTGTGTCTACACATGCTGTATCGTTCGTTGCTTGACTGATTTGTCTAAAAATAGCTGTCAATAAATAAATTCCGATGTCCAACTAGTGGTTTTCTCAAGAAGAAGGACTATTTAACTTGTCAAAAACAGCTTCAGTAAAATGATATACCCATTACAGTTTTATGTAGGCAGTAACTAACAAGCGTCCCGTTTTTAGGCTGCTGGGCATAAATGTTTTAATATTAGGGGGATAGCGGAAAGTAATATCTTTTTTTTTTCTTCAAACAATTTAATTGTCGAAAGTTTGTATTTTAAACCAAAGATGTTCTCGTTATCAAGGGCCTTTTGCAATCCAGTAGCAAATTTTAATCCTAGATAAGCTTTTTTAAAAATTTTATTTATTTATTTATTTTCTGAAATGATTTTTGGAGAAAAATGTTTCGAAATGGCATCTTGGATACAAGCCGAATTTTTACGTTTTTGTGTGATCAAAAGGGTTTTATACCCTGTATAACGAGAGCTGGCGTCTCAAAATAAAATTAATTTCTCACTCCCCTCACTTTTCCCCTGATGGTTGTCACAGTGACGGCGCTATGGACTTGTTCCCCACTTAGCTTTTGCAGCAATGGTTAAATGCAAACGGTTAAAATTGCTTTGTGCGTACACTTATTCTATTGAAAAATCAACGTTAATAAAGCATAACTTTTTCTTTGAAATTTTTGCTTTATTAATGTACGACGAGATTTGTTAGAAAACGTCGAGAAATAACTGAGACATGAAGACATAGATAAAAGCGTAAGCCTCATTCGATAAACATAAAATAAATGAAATGCTACAACAGTAGTGCTTAAAAAAAAAGAGTAGAGCAGTTTTCTTTCGCACGGTTTCCATATAGTCCGAGAGCCAGGTGAAAATTTGGTTAATTATTTCCTCTCGATAGATAATTGGCCATACGCATCAGACAACAGTATCATAAAGCCCTATGACCGTCAGCTGCGGCACAGTGGGGGGGATGAGTAGTTGGAACCTCCCACGCTTGAAGAAAAAAAAAAATTCAGTCATTTCCTCTCGCCTAAAAATTTACCAGATGATAGCTTATATGTAACTATTGATAAATATATACGTCAGCTGGCTGTATCTCGGTGGAAAAATTGTCAGCTGATACTTTGAAGGTCGTTACGTAGAAGTTAGCTAGAAGCATTTACTGACTACACTGTTCGACAAAAAAAAACCTTGAAAATGCTTCTGGTATTTTGAAGGCTGATTCTTATGTAAAATGACCCCCTGAATCCGAATATGACCCCCGTTTTCCCCCATCACGTCCCAATTTTTTTTTAAAACGCCCCCCTTTTTTTTTCATTTTTCCTTAGTTTCAGGGCTATTATATTTTTTTTGGAGGGGAAAGGAGCCTTATATTCACCAATAAATTTTTTGAAGGTCAAGAGAGACTCAAAGTTTAAAATCATGAGCACCGAGAAAAAAATCGGGGAACTTGGGGGGGGGGGGGGCGTGGCCCCCCAAAATATTTGAAAAATCACCAAAAACGATCTTTTTATTCTAGTTTCTTTAAAAAGACCTTTAAAACATTTTTTTCGGTGCAGAACCAGAGTATAGGATTCGTTCCTATGGCTCCTGGGTCAGAAAAAATTTTCACGCTGTAAAATTAAAAAAAATAAATAAATAAAATAATGCTTTAAAAATCGCACTTTGCACTCGAGTTTTAAAGCAGGTCTTCAGCCAAAAAAAAAACAAAATTGTGGCTGATTCTTATGTCAAATGACCCCCTATTTCCAAATATGACCTCAGTTTCCCCCCTCCACCCTCTCTTTCCAGAGAGTCCCCTCCCCCCAATTCAGAGTCATTTTACTAATTCGGAGGGGAAAAGTACATTACGTAACCCGTTAACATAATTCTAAAAGGCAACAGAGGTTCAAAGTTCAAAATCATGTACATGTGTACCAAAAATATAAACTATGGCGGTGTACCCCCCCCCCCAAAAAAAAAAATCTTCTTTTCTTGTTTTTCTAAGAGACGTTTTAAACCTTTCCTTTTTTTTTTTTTTTTTTTTGTGAAAAATCAGAGTATTGAATTTTCTTTTCTTTTTTTTGGGGGGGGGAGGGGGGAGGTATACCGCCCTAGTTTATATTTTTGGTACACATGTACATGATTTTGAACTTTGAACCTCTGTTGCCTTTTAGAATTATGTTAACGGGTTACGTAATGTACTTTTCCCCTCCGAATTAGTAAAATGACTCTGAATTGGGGGGGGGGACTCTCTGGAAAGAGGGGGTGGAGGGGGGAAACTGAGGTCATATTTGGAAATAGGGGGTCATTTGACATAAGAATCAGCCACAATTTTGTTTTTTTTTGGCTGAAGACCTGCTTTAAAACTCGAGTGCAAAGTGCGATTTTTAAAGCATTATTTTATTTATTTTTTTTTTTATTTTACAGCGTGAAAATTTTTTCTGACTCAGGAGCCATAGGAACGGATCCTATACTCTGGTTCTGCACCGAAAAAAATGTTTTAAAGGTCTTTTTAAAGAAACTAGAATAAAAAGATCGTTTTTGGTGATTTTTAAAATATTTTGGGGGGCCACGCCCCCCCCCCCCCCCCCCAAGTTCCCCGATTTTTTTCTCGGTGCTCATGATTTTAAACTTTGAGTCTCTCTTGACCTTCAAAAAAATTTATTGGTGAATATAAGGCTCCTTTCCCCTCCAAAAAAAATATAATAGCCCTGAAACTAAGGAAAAATGAAAAAAAAAAAGGGGGGCGTTTAAAAAAAATTGGGACGTGATGGGGGAAAACGGGGGTCATATTCGGATTCAGGGGGTCATTTTACATAAGAATCAACCTTCAAAATACCAGAAGCATTTTCAAGGTTTTTTTTTTGTCGAACAGTGTAGTCAGTAAATGCTTCTAGCTAACTTCTACGTAACGACCTTCAAAGTATCAGCTGACAATTTTTCCACCGAGATACAGCCAGCTGACGTATATATTTATCCATAGTTACATATAAGCTATCATCTGGTAAATTTTTAGGCGAGAGGAAATGACTGAATTTTTTTTTTTCTTCAAGCGTGGGAGGTTCCAACTGCTTATCCCCCCCACCGAGCCTCAGCTGACATTCACGAGGCTTCATAGTTCGATTTTCTGCTGCGTTTTACTAATTATCACTTGAGAGGAACTTGGTCATATATATCTGTTACTGGCTCTCGGACTAATAGAGATGACGCAAAATTTCTAAATTTGATACTCCTATTTTAAAGTAACCGAGTGTCGTGAAATATAATTGTATATGAAAATAAAATAAGAAATTTAAAAAAAAAAGGGTTAAACCAAATTCTTCGTAAATAAATTAAAAAATAAAAACTTCAAAGACAAAGTACTGTCGCTTAAACGAATACCGTCGGTTCCAAGAAATATTATTCGATGAAACGGGGTATTCATTAAGCGGGGATCTTTATCATTACGTCTATGGCATCGGTTCCGAGATATTTTATTCGTATAAGCGGGGTATTCGTTTATCCGTTACCCGATTAAGCGGGGACGACAGTATCTAGAATACTTTCATTTCATGCTGTAGCTTCGAAACAAATGCGCTATTGCTCTGGGGGGAGGGGAAGCATGCGAGATCAATGCAGGAAGTTATTTTTGCTAATCTAATTTATATGATGGCAAGTGAAAAAATATTCCAAGTGTTACAATTTTCAGAAAAAAACTGCTAAACCTACTTTTTTTTTAGAAATTGCAGGATAAAGATCAGTTGCTAAGCCCTTAATTGAATGATAATTAGAGATTTGAATTCTTTTCGTCGTGCTCGGCAGTGAAAGTAATTATCTTTTAATTAGGTATAAAAGAAATTCTTCCAATGAGCAAATATATCCGGAGCTCTTAATTAAACAGCTGTTTTCGATTAGGTGTCGTAGTTGGACGTATCCTTCAGAAGAATTCATTATCAAAGTAGTTCTGAGGAGGATGAAAAAGAAAAGATTTTAAAAGCAAATAATTGAAATTTAAAAAATAAATAATTAAATGAAATAATCACTAACACAATATATAATGTTCTTAAGCAATTATGATTTTATGTCAAATCATTTCTTTAGTTTGTCCATGGGTCGGTTCTCATCATTGTCACGTCAGGATGAAATAATTGCATTGCTTTTGCACATTGATTTTTTTTTTCGATAAGGTTTCTTAATATCATCATTTTAACCAAGGTTTAACGTTTCTCAAAATGTATTATCCCTGTGATTGGTAGATATCAAACCCTTTAAACCATTGTTCACTTTTTGATTGACTAGTAATTATTATTAAAATGTAGTGTATATTAAATATTCTGTATTTATTTATGTAGGCAAAAATAAAAGTTTTTACTTACAACTGAAGGGCTTAGAAGATGAGGGGGGTATGTGACGAAACAGAAATTGCAAGTAATTTAAGTTCGAAGTTTTATTGTTGCAGTTGTTGCAGATCTTTTGTTTTCTGGTTGTGTCGTTAGTGTATAAATTGGTCTAATGACGTATACTTTTTGATGTACCAAGTTTTATTTGCTTACCTGTATCCATTGCTTACCATTGTCCAGTGTGTTTTTTTTAATGCAATATAGCCTCGTTCATCCTCCAAGCCCTTCAATTATAAATTAATCATTACGGCAGCCTCAACAAGCATACGAAATCGCGGAAAGTACATCTAATCGTACATCTAAATCGTGAAAGTACATCTAGGCGTTTAATACTTTATGTAGCAAATATGAACAATGACTGTTGTTGTCCTGCACCATCTAGGCTGCCAATTTCGAGTGCGCTGCTTCACTTTTCTAACTGTACCATATTTTTTTCTTAAGTCCGACTTCCACAGTACACACGTGCCGTAGGGACCCATTTATAAGGTTGGCATCCATTTACAACACAACGACTCATTCACAAAAAACAAAAAGGACAAGGACAGGAGAGGGAGAAAGTACATCAATGCAAGAGCCGGTGTTCGAACCCGGAACCATTAGCATACTGTCCGTCCGTGAAAGTCGCGCCTAGCACTCTCCGAACCATCCCACTTAAAAAAGGGGTGATGGGTTGTGAGTGGGAACATTCCGAAGTTTCCCATTCAAAACTTGCATCTCTGCTATCCTTTTGACATATTCAACTAAACTAAGTATTTGAAATTAGAATCGTTCTACGTTGTTTGATGCGGCTCAAAATTCCTCTTATTATTCCTCCCCTTATTGTTATCTTACCTATCACCCCTATTTTGGTAAGATCAGTGAAGACCTGACGCATGCGTAAATACGCGGAGGATCTATCTAAGAGAATCAGATAGTAGTTTAAGTGGATTAGAAAAATGTGCAACGGCGTAGTCTGCGCCTAAGAGCACCCAGTTGAAATCTACGCCAATGCAACAGAACCGTCCCTTGTCATTCTTTAGCGGACAATAGAAGCGATGAAGTTCTGATCAAAGGAAAGGTGTGCATAACTTTTTGCGTTCCGAGAAAGATTTGCTTTGTGATCAAGTGTTGATGAATTTTAAACGGGCAAAGGAGGGGACATGGAGATACAGTCAAACCTGTGTATCTCGAATTTCACGGGACAGAAGAAAAATTCGAGATACGGAGAGTTCGAGATACAGATGTTGTGATAAAATTGACAAAAATGAGCAATTAGAACAAAGTTAAATACTTAATACATTGTTTTGCATTGATATTGTTGAATATTTTACTGTATACGACATGTTGCGAGTCCACGTTTTACTAATTGTGATGACTATATCGGTAGCAAGTTAATGCATACCTGTAAGTACGAACATAGTCTGTGAATGATTGTGCAGAAGGTGATTTTTGCCTCCAAGTCATACCATTGATACAAGTGGCTGGAGAAGAAATTCAAAAATGAGAGTCGTCAAATTTCGAGATATAGAGGTTTTCGGGAATAATCATTCGAGATAAATATGAGAAAAAACATTAAATTTATGCTGTAAAAGCAGGAAAATTGAAAAATTTCGACATAGAGAGGTTTTCGAGATAGGCAGGTTCGAGATAACAGGTTCGATTGTATTAAAAAATTAGAGCAGGGTGCGGCGCCCTCCTAAATATATTGGAGGAACACTAAATAGTCAGGCTCGAAGGTAAAAAAAAGGATGAGTGGAGAACTGCATTATTCATGTTATATATTCGTAGAGATTAGCGTAAGACACTGCCATCTCGGTTAAATCATCCAGAAGACTGCAGTTTCGCTCTTTTTAAAACTCATCAGTCTGGAATAGGAAGTAACTAAGCTGAAGGCAGATATCATCTCGTTGTAGCTAGGTGTGGGGAAATAAACTTAGCTTCCATAAGATATCATCTGCCTCCGGCACAATTACTTCCTGTTTCAGATTGATGAGTTCCTTAAAAGAGCGAAACTGCAGTCTCTGGATGAATTAACCGAGAAGGCCATAGTAGCCTGATCGGCAAGGCGTCGGACTCATAACCGGAAGGTCCCGGATTCGATTCTAGCCGATCAAAGATCCACCATCGTTACCGATGGTGGCTGGGCGACGTTAAATAAGGGTCGTGGTCACAAAGTCCTCTAAGTGAAACGATACCTCTAGGGGTACTGGAACAAGGGTTTGCTCGGCCCTTGGTCTGGATCAAAAAAGCAGAGCGATCTTTAGGGCCCCATCCCGGTTAAACCACGAGTTGAGGGAGGTACGGGGAACCCTGGAGAGTGAAGTGAATTAACTGAGATGGCAATTTATAGCATGTATTTCTGCCTTAGCCCTGGCTTAGGGGCGGTGAACTATACTACACTGCAAGGTTTCTTGACAGAAACATCGTGACGTCAGCGTGCCGTTAGACTGTGAAAAACAAGCTAGATAAAACGTCACAGCCTACTTGGCGAATGAGAGCAGATCGTTAACTACTGGTGAACTCTTATTGGTTCCACCCGTAGTGACGTCAGTGAGAACTTAAATTGCTGTCTAGCAACACTGTTTAATTAGTAGATATTTTATTCAGAAATACCTAGAGTAACACTGATTTTGGGAGAAAAAAAATTAATTTAACTTTAAAAAATCTTTTTTTACTGTAACTAATGCTGCCACTTTTTCGACATCGTAAACCCCCCTCCCCCTCCCTCGCTACGGGGGTTTCAGTTTGCTACTATTGCCGACATTTCCCCAGTAATGAAGAAACTAAAGAAAATCATTTCTCATCAAATTTTCCATTTGAATATTTTTATGCGATTGAATTTCAAAGATTAGATTTCGCACTTTGAGAAAATTGGAGTTTCAATTCATTTGGTGTTTTTACTAGTAAGATTACAGAGAACGCAATAATAAAATGCGATTCGAAATTGAGTTGTAAATTTATGCTGGGAGCTTTTAACATTTATTGCTTGAAAATACCATGCCTTCCAAAGCTTAATTTTACGAATTATATGATGAAAAAAGCATCGGATATTTCTTCTCTTTCATCACATTGAAAAACTTAGTTTAATAAATATCAAAAACTAGTCTTTTAGGCAATCAAATTTTATGTATATATTTTATCTATGCGCTGGTTTTTTCCTGCTTTTTTATTTGTTTAGAATGCTAGTGTGTTTTATGGGTAGAAAATTTGAAATTGCTTTTTCCTCGACGAAGGCTTTTAATTAAAGAACGTTCTATATTTATTGGTAAGAAAATACATAATAATTACAGAACACTGCAGAAAAAAAATTTAAGTTTGTTTGACAACTATATTACTGAACAAACAACAAAACATTTGCGAAAATAAATTGCACCCAAAATTTGGATTTGGGGCCTTTTAAGTTATGACTACACTACATATTAGTTATTAAAGTAATTCTTAACAAACATCAAGCATGAAAAGCAGTTTTTAGCCTACTTTCCCGTTAAAATTAAAAGAAAGACGAAAAAAGTATTAAAAGTAGCTTAATGCATCTAAAAAATATCGCCAAGTCCAAAAAAATATCGCCAAGTTAAAAAAATATCGCCAAGTCCAAAAAATATCGCCAAGTTAAAAAAATAAAAAGGTAAAATGAAAATCGAAAAATTAAAAATTTGAAAGTAGGGTATTGAGATGGGGAATTTGTGTGTCGGTCGGTCCGTCGGTCGGTCTGTCGGTCGGTCTGTCGGTCGTTCGGTCTGTCTGTCCCCCCCCCCTAAAAACTTTTGAATGAACATTCCGATTTGGACAAACTTTTTTTTGTTGGAAAGATCTCGGCGAGTACAGCTCATTCCCATATTTGATTTTTCGATTTGAACAATTTTTGGTTCAACTTTGAACCGTTCAAATAACCTGTCCCGCGATGCTAACTTTTGAGTAAACAGTCCGATTTGAACAAACTTTCTTTTGTTCGAAAGATCTCGGCGAGTACAGCTCATTCCCATATTTGATTTTTCGATTTGAACAATTTTTCGTTCAATATTGAACCGTTCAGAAAAAAAAATTAACATTAGCGTCTACGGGGAATTTAAGTTGAATGTTGATCCTGAACTTAAAGTCGGATCTCCTTCAAACTAACTTTGTAAGAAAATGGTTTTGATAAGTAATGTTTGTAAAGTACTTTTCTGAGAATTCTTCTGCGAGGACTCTGATTCTGACTCCGACTCCACAAACATGGCGGAAGTGCAGGCTCAGAAAAAAAATGACTGACTGTGCAGACGATTTTTTGTTTATTTATTCATTTGTTTTATTTTATTTATTATTATTTTTTTTTTTTTGGCAGACGATTTTTTTTGTAACGAAATAAAACGAGAAAATTTTATTCTTTATTTACATTTAACAACTGGCAACGGATTAAAAGTGAAATTCGAGACATTTTATTAACGGACGAGTTTTTTTTTCCCGTTTTTTTTTTCTTTCTTTGATAAAATGTGTTTTGATGCTCTTTGTACTTTTATTTATTTATTTATTTATTTTATTTTTTTTTTTTTTTTTTTTTTGTTTTTTTTTTTTTTTTTTTTTTTTTTTTGAAAACGATGGAGGATTTTTTCTAAGGAGGAACTGTAACAGTTACTCTTTCAAAGGTGCGACAAAACTTTATTTATTCGTTAATTACTTTTTACGTGTCTATTTCATCTGATGAGAGGGGTATATTTTGCTTTTCGAAATCAGCTATAAGTGCTAAAAAGGTATGTTAGACATAATTTTCAGTCTCAGATAATCAAGAGAATAATGATCAGATGCGAGAATGTCGATGTCGATGTACGGGAAAGTAGGCTCGTTTAGTTCTTGACAGTACTTCTTGTTTATTAGTGTGAAGTGAATTCCCTATTTGTAGTAATTAACGTGGTGCTCTTATTAGTTTATAATAGAAAGCATATTTCTCGGGCCAAAAGATCCATGGACAAAAAATGTTTTAAAAGTTTCTGTTCCCTAATACGAAGGCTTAGGTACTCGTATAAAATTTTTCGACCTCTTCACATGCTGTAATTAAGAATTTTTTTACTCTGAAGCTGAAGTGAAGCATGTACCAAAAGCGTCCGAATCCTGAAAAAGTGAATTTTTCAATTATCCGAGCACTTTTCTTTTGCGGATTTAAACTGATGTCTTAATTAAAAGGATGAAAAGCTAGAGCCAAAAAAGTTATCTTTGAAGTTTTGAACGAAAAAAGATGGTAAAATTTTAAGTAAAGTGCTTTTTGAAGGTTGCTATTTTTGCCCCGACTCTTGTTCGGTTCGTTTAAAAGAATGTACGGTTGTAATAAAAATGTCAGGAAAATTAATAAAATGAAGAACACGTGTTTCCTATGCTATAAAATAATGTTTCCAGCCTATGGTACGGGACTGGCTAGGCGGTAATACACAAAAAAGAATAAGTAATGGCGTGGTTTATATTGGAAATGTATAACATTTTTAAGTGAAAACTTCTTTAAACACGTTGAGTATTTTTTAGGATGTGTAAAAAAACAATTGAACTCTCTACGCTGTTACCGACGCTTCTGGGTATAAGTATGTACATATATTACGTCTGTACGAATATAGATACACATGTATGTAGGCGTTTTTTAAGATAGGGAAAAACTGCTGACGGTTCTAAAAATACACACGTAATTGGTCAAATTTTCACTTCTGTCGACATTCCCAGCGTACCGACTTCTTTAAAATAAAAAATAATAATTATTACGATGTTCAAATGTACCTCAGTTCAAAGCTACTCCCCTATTAGGATTCGCTAAAGCGGGCCCAGCCCGAAAAAACCCACTAAGGTTTTTTCGAGTGGGTCCACTTGAAGTAAAGTGGGTTTTTTCAAAATTTACTGAATACTGGAAATATTTATCTTAGAAACAAACTGAGTATTACAAATATTTTATAAGCCTAGGTGTTGGTATCTTGATCAATTAAGTAATAATATTTAGTTTGTTAAAATATTTAACCTTGATCATTAACTTGGTCCAAAAATTGCGATCTTCCCTTCCTGATAACTTATTTGGTATTAAAAATAAAACTACGCGTGATTTTTCACACCATTTGTTTTTTTTTAATACTTAGAAGATAAAAAATAATTATTCCAATCTATAAATTCAATATAAATTTAAAATATAATATAAATTTTGAAAGATCAATATGATTCTTGGAAAAACCCGAAAAATCCGGGTTTTCCATCAAAAACTCAGGTGGGCTGGGTTTTTAAAAAAACGGGTTTTTTGAAACCCTGTCCCCTATCCCCTAAAAGGTAGTGGCAACTTGGATGCCAGTCCTTTTAAACGCAGATTTCAGGAAAATTGCTTGCTTAACAGTGTTCATATTCAAGAATCCCCGACCACTACAACTAAATAACTCATGCATCGTACTTCACAGACGAAGAAATTTTTCAACTCTGATTCTCCGAAAGAAAGCAAAGATTTCCATTTTGCCTCCAGCCGTTCGCACACAGTTTATAACAAATTCAGAAAAAGAGAATAAATGTGTCATTGGGTTAATATTGGAGGGAAGAGTGGGGAAAATATTTGTCTCTTCAACTCTGCCTGGGGCAACAAGGAGACACATTTTATCATTTTTCGTCGCTTTGGAAGTCAGATTAATGTCTCCTGTTTGTTTAAAAGAAACATTTTATTAGTTTATGAGTTCACTCACAAGAAGTTTAAAGATGGATTATTCACACTGGTAAAGAAACTGACATACTATGGGATGCTAAAATGAATGAAGCCAAATTATGTTATTATTGAGCCTACACTAGTGAACAAAATATCTACTCACTTTCGAAAAACAGTGCATCGTATGAAAAGCAATAACCAGTTCTACCACCCTGGTACTCAAGGGTGGATTCAGAAATTTTTCAAGGAGGAAGCGATTATTTTTTTTTTCTTACTTCTTACTACGTTTCTACGGGAGCTGTCTTCATATTTGATTTAATAAAAAATAAATAAAAATTCAGCTTCAAATTACTTTTGTTAATTCTCAGGATAATTTATAATCCTGGGCTTTTATTAATAACCATCATATTCCACGTCTATCACCATGCCCTTGTCATAAACCTGATCAAAAATCACATAATATGAAAATCTATAAGCAATTTCGACTTTTGTTTGGCCTTCACTAACCAACCAACTACTGTCCACGCTTCTGATTTGGTTAAAGTACTTTGTTGAGGCATGGTACTCATCAGAACACATTGCTTACTGGCATGTAAATCATTGCTTTTTGCTTAACCTCGCAGTAAGTTGAAATCCAAATTTCATTCGCTACCGCTAAAGCCTCGTTTCTGACGTCGAATTAAAAATTGGCATACTCCAGAGTTTGAAGAATGAAAAGAAAATGCATTAGTAGCTCCTTTTTTCACCTATCTGAAAAAAAAAAAATTGACATTTTTTTCATGTAAAACTTAAACTACCCTTCAATTGTTTTGAGCAATGTTGTACTTCTCTCCCGTTTTTCAATAAAAGCTTATATTCCCATTCTCGCTCCCTCTTTTTTTTTTTTTCAGTTACTCAGATTCTCCCAGACGACTACCCATTCCACCTTTCTAAAACAAACCGGTAAAGTTAATGGATGTCTTATTAGCGGCGACGAAACACATATCCGGGGGTGATTAACGCCTCTTGATATGCTAATGGCCAGCAGGTGTCGGGAAAAGCCCTCTCTCCTTTGTGAGGCGGGGGAAAACGACGGCTATTTAGAACCCCTCGACAGGTGCAGATAAAGTCGGACCAATAATTTAGTTGAAACCAGTTTGAAAGAAAGGCTGCTAATTTTCAATGTACCCTGTGGGTGTTAGTGCATTGAAACGATAGGTTAGGGGGTCTTTGGAGTAATTTTAGTAGTTGGGAATTACTGGACTTTCAGTATATTCTGCCTTTTCATTCCTGATATGCTAATTTTTCAACTCCATCATTTCAACTATCATTTTAATTTTTTCCGATTATAATTAAAATTACAATTTTAAAACTACCGGGTAGAATGACTTGATATTTCATCTGAACAAGATTGGCAGAATTTTGTTTGATGAAGAGGAATAAATAGTTAACAATTGTACCGCTCTATGGCACTATTATTGTTAACATTGGCATAATAATCCCAAACAAATGACATGAGCAACGCAGACATCTCATAACAAGGGCGGATCCAGAAATTTGTCAAGGGAGGGGCGATTGATTTTTCTTACTTACTTTTACTGTGTGTGTCTTGCACAGCTGCGATCTCACGCTCATCGAAGGTCGCTTTTCCCACCCCGTCTTGACCCCTGGCCTCTGGCCACCTGTGGGGGCATTTTTCGAGTGGGGGTGGTGGGAATTGGATCTGGATGTGGGGGATGCGGGAGAAAGGCCCGAGAGAGGCTGGGGAGATGCTCGAGCGAGGTCGTGAAGAGAGGAGCGAGATTGGAAGGCTTCAAGAGAGATAAATTCGCGAGATTTGCGTGCATGGATGTTTGGTTGAGATCTACAATGTATTTATGATCTACAACGTATTTCTGATCTAATATATATATATATATATATATATATATATATATATATATATATATATATATATATATATATATATATATATATATATATATATATATATATATGTATATATATATATATATATATATATATATTCAAATAGTGTGATGTGTCCCTTAACGTGTAAAAAATCAAATAAATAAATTCTGGGACTAAAACCTCCAAGAGTCATCCTTGACTTCTGCAGACACATTTACACTCGCAGCCAATCTTCCCGTTTGGAAAGAACAAATTAGAACCCGCCGAACGTGACAATGTGTACTGGTTTACAAATATTTATCACAAAGATAAAAGTCTCGGACTTTGATTCCGAAACATTGCCGGGGGAAAGCCTCAAATCTCCTTCCCCGAAATTCATTAAAACTCGTACAAAATTAAACTTTTTGAACTTCAGTATCGAAAAATTACCGGTGAAGAGTCCCAATCTGGGCTTGTGAGACGGGGCGGATACAAGGGAGGGGCGATGGGAGCAATCGCCCCTCCCTTGTCTCATAAGCCCAGTTACCCTCCGACTTACCTTTGCCCATGCCCAGTATCAGAATTTTTTCCAGAAATCTGAGGCGCAGACCAAAGATAAAGAAATAGCCGGAAAGATAAACCGATGTTAGATCGATCGTAAAAGCCAAATTGGCACCGAGAAATGCATAAAAATTAAAATGCTCAAGAAGTACATTTTTCCTATAGGTTTAATCCCAGAAAATACGATACATGTCTTCATTTGCTGAAATGTAAGATTTTTAGTCGATTACCCTAATAGGATTAAATGTGTTTGTTCTTTTATCCTGTTCAAAAATGCACCAACAAACAGAGTTTGAACATTTGCCCGTCTTTACTGCGTACTTTCTTAAACTCATGAACCGACGCCATCCTCTTAGTTTCTGTAATGGTTGTTTTTTTTTAACTACTTGGAAAAATTAAGTGACAATAGAGAATCAGAACTATTCAAAAAGTAAACTGTTAAATTATTTTCCGTAGTTAAGATCATTGTTAGCAAAACGAATTCAGCTTTAGTTCTTGAAGCTTATGCCCAGAAGAAAACACTTAACGAAAACAGAACAGCTTGTCTGTTTAATTCAAACACGAATAGTTAACGTCTAAACCCTTTTACGCCGAAGGTACTGAAAACTAGAAGTTTTGCGCAAAAGTGTGCATTTTCGCAAAATGTTGTCTTAAAGTAAGACAATAAATAAACAAATGAAAATATTGAAATTTTTAAAAACAATAGATTTCAAGTCTTTAAGCAATACGGGTTCAATGATGTGCACAGTAAGACACCGACTCAAATAAACTGTAGACGAAATACTTTCATTAATAAAATTAACCGCAATTAACATAACTAATGAAGACATCAAAATATTAATATTTCTCCCATGTAATAAGTTAAAAGTTGTTTAAGTTGTTTACAGTATTCTTCATTTTCAGCGTAGGAATAATATTACGATCTAAAAAGGTGCTTCACCACTCCAGTTAGCATCACTACCCAGAGGTTGAGGATGCCATGTCACTGACGTCGGCATATAATAGAAATGGATTGCATATCCTTGACGTATTGTATCAATTCTTAAGAGTCGCGTGGGTCAGATATACCCACTTTTCGCCTCTGTCTAAGTCAAGCCCAGTGGTAGTGGTTCGTATTTTTGAAAAATATTTTTTTTCAAAGAGCACGGTCGAAAACGTTGGGTGAGTCACTTTTCTTTTCTTAATTTTGACTGATTTTTTTTTTTTTTTTTTTTTTGTAAAAAAATAATCTTAAATGAGGCTCAGTTCAGGCCCGTCGTTTGGGGGGAATAGGGGGGCAATTGACCCCCTTGGCTTTGAGAAATCAATGCGTTCACATTAAGTGGACGTGGCGGTCAGTTGCTGTTTCATTTTCGCGGCTGACGTCACAAGTGGATAAAACTCTCCAACAACGACACTTGATACGCGTGCGAGCTTTTCGGGTCGGATTTTTCTTTCTTGCGTCCCTGGCCTTGCCTGAGATCCAAAACGGCTCATACGTCAGCTTGATTTTGCACCAAAGCACTACTTGTGACGTCATATGAGACCTCGCTTTATTTTATCAATCGGACACTTTAAAAAAATGATACAAAATAAACTGGGGGAATTAAAATATTTTCTGTCTCCATGTTGTTGTTTTTTTTTTTTTTTTTTGCTTATTCTATTAATATCAATTACAAAATGTATTCATTTGTGTGAAGCAAACATCCCCATCATGTGTGCAGACCGCAGACGCACTTCATTAGTCCTGTACAGTTAAAAATGACACTGTAATCTGCAAAAGATGAACTGTTGTTTTTACAGTATAAAACTGGCAGCCGAGGTTCCAATTTAAAACTGTAAAATGCAGAGTAATAAACTGTAAGACTAGCAATTTAACAGTTTCTTACTATAAAGTTGGAAATTTTGCAGTTTATTGCTGTAACATTTAGCTGTATTATACGGTAAAAACAGTATAATACTGGCAGCAGAGGTTCCAGTTTAAAACTGTAAAATGCACGGTAATAAACTGTAAAATTAGTAGTTTTACAGTTTATTACTGTGAAATTAGCCATTTTTATAGTTTATTACTATGTATCATTAGCTGTATCATATACTGTAAAAGAAACATTCATTTTTTACAGTGTAAGTGCTGCTGAAGTGGTTGGCTATTGATGATTTCATAATTAAAAATTACTTTTAGTTCGCGTCATGATTTATTGGCATGGCTGTGACGAGTCATATTTTCCCACTTATTTTCCCTTCTTTGCGACATACAAGATCTTATAATAATAACTGAGTTTTCTCACTGCTACGGATTTAAGAAAGTTGAACCTACAGCTCTCTGGTAGAGCTTGAAACAGAATGTGAGTTGTTCATTTGGTTACCTCATTGGTATCTAAAGATGTGCAATTCTCTAACATAAAAATTCCTCAACATTAAATATCGCTGTAAAAAATGAATGTTTTTACAGCACAACACAGATAATTTTATCGTAATAAACTGTAAAAACTGCTAATTTTACAGTAATAAACTGTCAAATTGCTAATTTTAAAGTACTAAACTGTAAATTCGCTAATTTTTCAGTAATAAACTGTAAAACTACTAATTTTACAGTTTTAAACTGGAACCTCTGCTGCCAGTATTATACTGTTTGTACAGTATAATATAGCTAAATGTTACAGCAATAAAGTGCGAAATTTCTAACTTTATAGTAAGAAACTGTTAAATTGCTAGTCTTACAGTGTATTACTGTGCATTTTAGTTTTAAATTGATACCTCGGCTGCCAGTATTATACTGTAAAAACAACAGTTCATTTTTTGCAGTGCAGTCCATCGAGGAAGAAATGATTTTGTACTTTGTTTTCGCCCCCTCAGCACACTCATTCACCAGAACAGACACCATGCTACTTCTTTTCTTGTGCGGATAAGTAACAATACTGTATTCCTTGAGCTGTCACGAGAAAAGCAAAGTATTGTACCACCCTCCTCAGAATGATTTGCGCCAGAGAGAATCAGCCTCTGTTTTCACTGAAGTCAACCTGTGTACCAACTTTTGTCTGAGTCCAACCATTACTTACTTTCAGTGATGGAGAAATCACGCTAGTAGGAAACCTTTCGATTGCGTCGACACACCGCTCGAGAGCTATTCTGCCGTGCTAAGCGCAAAAGTGGTATCTGCAGATGATCTCAAACTGAGATAATTCTCCTTAAAATTTTACTCCTCCATGTATTTGATTCAGGAGGCACTTTTTCAGATTTTTTTTTTTTAATATCATCCGTTCTGAAATCACCATAAAGCATTGTATTTCGGTAAAATGCATCACGAAGAGCCACCTGGTGGCAATAACTCAATTTTGTCAATAGTGCATATACGACTTTTGTGCTTAGCACGGCAGTATTGGCTCTAAAGTATAATCATTTCTCGTTCACACATGAAGAAAAACTATCCAACTAGTTTAGAACCTCTTAAAACGAAGAAATCCTACAAAAACCGACAAATCCAAGAGTTTTCTTTAAATAATCTGAACACAGAGGAAACTTAGAAATAGACTTGTATACAAGCAGAACGTAAGGAACAGGTGAACGATGTGATAAAAGAATTTCGAACAAGAAGTGTTGTTTACAAAAGTCTTACAACGAAAGAGGCAGAAACGGCATGAATAAGAATTAAAAGGTGGGCAATTAATTGTTTTCCACAAGAGACCATTAATTGTAAATGAGAAGGCTGAATAAATAAACATTTAGATATCTTTCCAAAGCAGAGGCATTTTGGTTAACCCACGGGAATAGTTGTAAAATAGAAAATGAGCAAAACGTAAGAATTGTTCTATGTGAAATAGCATCTCAATGCTTAAGATAAGGAATTTAAGAATTGCCTCCTGAGATATAAATAAAGCCTACAGGGAAGCTATACGGAGATTCATTTAAAAATTTATAACTGCCACAAAGGGAATCATTTTACACTTTTTTATATAAGTTAACTAGAAACAAAGTAAAGTTGAGAGCTAACTGTTGAGGAAGTGAAAAAATATCATTTTGTTATTGAAGAAACGGTTGTTATTATCAGCGTTCTGATGGACCCTTAGAAATTTGAATTCGAATTTCTCCTTGAATTGCGTTCGAAAATGTTGCGTTTTTTTCTTAGGGGGGAACCAGGGAGGGGTAAAGACCTGATAGCGACCATGTAAAAAGTTAACTTTCTTTTTTTTCCCTTTTGAAACATTTCATGTGTTAACTGTGTCTCATTATTTCACATGTGGGTTTGTTTGTTTGTCAATATGTATGTAGCTCTGAATAAAAGATAAAATTCACGTTTTTTACAAATGTGAAAGTAATATACAGGGTGTCCACTCCAATCGTGGACCAATAGCTAATTTCTAAACCGTTAGAGATAAGCATATAGTTTATTTAGGAAAAAATCTCCAAATTACGAAAGGAATTTTGGGTCTATTCAATGTTTTTCAAAAAATCAAATTTTGAAAGAGTTACGAAATTTAAATTTTTATACAGCTATTTTTTTCGTAACTGTTTCAAAATTTGATTTTTTGAAAAACATTGAATAGACCCAAAATTCCTTTCGTAATTTGGAGATTTTTTCCTAAATAAATTATATGCTTATCTCTAACGGTTTAGAAATTAGCTATTGGTCCACGATTGGAGTGGACACCCTGTATTTAATACTAGTATTAATACTGAAGTACTAGGTGACCCGTGCGGAATTCCGCAAAAAAAAAAAAACTCTAAACTTAAAATTGAGTTATTCAGGTTCAAAGATTTCAGTCCTCGATTGGATGTGTTAGATTTGGTGTCTTAGTTTCGCTCCCCTGCTAAGGCGGTTTATTTTAAAACATTGGTTGTCGTGGTATAAAACAGAGGATACCTTTCTGCCCCCATTACAATAAAAAAAACCAAAAACATCAAATTTTTGACATTGGTAGATAAGATGATGACACAAAGTTGTTTGGTTGCTCTTGTTGACGTCGAGCATCGCCATCAACTGCCGTCGTTCTGACAACTTTTCAAAGAGATCAAAGACACGTTCACTTTTACAACTACTACAAAAGTGATACCCTATATTAAAATCAAATACGGAAGGCTACTACTAAACTAAATACTAACGTTATCGCAAAACTACCATAGTATTTTGAAACAATAAAAGTTACAATGAAGGTTTACCGAGCTAAGCCTTGGCTTGAAATGTCGCATTTAAAATTGATTTGAACAACTATGGTAACGATTGAGCAACAGTTGAGCAAAAAATTTAACTTTTTCAAACTTCAATCGCTTATAAGTCACTTAAACGTGGATTTTCGAGATTCTCGTTACGCGGCGCTAGCGGAGAAACGTTCTAAAGAACGCATTTTTTTTAATCTTTCGAATGAAATCAAAATGGAGACGATACGACGATTATTTCGCTAGATAGAGTCAATTTTGTGCCCAAAAATTGAAGTTCGAATAAAAAACGAACCGACACTTTTTAGAGGGTGGGTCTAATTTTCGTCAATAGCCCGCGGGATAAGCTTCAAAATCATAAATTTTCATGCAATTCGATAAAGAAATGAGCGAGTTTCGACCTGGTATAGGATTCGGCTTAAGAGAAATAATATATGGAGATACTGCATTACACGTTGATGTATAATAAGTGTTTCAGTTGTTTGTATGTAACTAAAAGTATGTAACTAAAAAAAACTAACTAAAAGTTTGTAACTAAGGATAAAATTCACTTTTTTTGCAAATATAAAAGTTTTCTATTTAATACTAATATTAATACTAAAACTAAACTATGTTTCATGTTGATGCATTTATTGTAAGTGCATGTAAACTTAGCGGATATTCAAATGTTTTGAAAAGCTTCTCTTTACTTTGATTAACTCTAAAAGCGTATTTTTTAGTTTTTTTCAAACTGGACTTAGGATTATTATTTTGACTCATTTTTGACACATCTTAACCCGTTAATGCCTGACATTTTTTTCCAAAGGTATTTTGTATACTGGTTACAAACAGTGTTTAATGGACAGGAAAAATAATTAAAAAAATATTATGTAAAAAATAATTTTTTTATTAAAGAAAGAAATTTCGTCTTTTAAAAGTTACGATAGACCCCAGAGGGTACATACTTTTTTCACTAATGTTTTTTCTGCCTACGATATAATATTTAAAAAGACATTTTATAAGAAGAAATAAAATCAGCAATTAACATAAACTGGGAAGCTGGGAATAACTTTGAAAACTTAGCTTGTTTTCTTGAGATTGTGAACGATGTCATTTTTGATGAAGACCATATTAAAACTGCTTCAGAACACACTTTACAATGGTTATGTGCTGCAATATGTTTATAACGAATTGAAACAATACCAAGGTACTAATTGAACACTATTATTTGGTTGAAATGTTCATTTTGGGAAAATTCAGATCCTTTTTTGGACCGTCACTAAAAAGGGATGCTAGGCATTAATGGGTTTATGGTACGCCGGCAATTATTAAACAGAAAGAATAAAAGACTAACACAATGGTTAAAAAGTTAATTCGTCATGTCGAAACCAATTTCTCAACTGTCGCAACTTTTGTACAGTAGCGAAAAGAAAGCAATCTCCTCTGATGAGCAAGAGAAAATTGTGCTTTTGTTCACGTACGTAATAGGCCTTTTACGCCGAGAGTATTCCCAGCAGACTACATAACATGGCGACTTAAAATGAGATAGTAATCCGTCTCGTAATATAAAAGCGAGAATGGCTCCTGTAAACAAAGTTATTTTTGTTGATGGTCTATTTATTTTGACGTTCTCATTATCACATAAATTACCTTTTTAGGCTCAAGGGGTTTTTTTTCTCGGAAAAAAGCATGGGGTATCTCAGAGAAAATTTTGTTATTCGTCAATATTGCACTTTTCTCAAAAGTAACTGGAATGTTTTTTTTCTCCAAAAAAAAAAAAGTCTCCAGTTGGCAAACGCGATTTATTCTTTTCATTCGTATATGAATTAAAAATGTTTCAAAATTTAAGATTTGGGAGTTTTATTCATTTTCTATCTTAGCTCCGTGCTGGAATTGAGTTTAGCCTAGGATGTTTGCTAAATTAGAAACCCTTATATCTGCTTTTCTAATTAATTGAGAAAGTTGAAGAAAACTTAATCTGATGCAGGGAAAAAACGGAGCTTTGGAAAGGCATAAATTGCTGGGTAGGAAATATTTCATCCCTGTATTTGTCAATTTACATGGTTTTAAATTTAATAGATTAAAAGATTTTGTAGTGACCGGCATCCCAACGGTGAAGTATTATCGACCTCTCGCTCCTGGTCGCACGGGTTAGTTCAGCCTGGTGCTCTCGTATGAAGGAGAAGAGGAATATTTTTGAAGAGAGAGACCATATTGAGGTCTGATAGCGTGGTTGTTTGTTCAGTGATGAGTAATATGAATATTATCTTATGCCTTTTTGTGCATAATGTAAAGTTAATGCGTTTGCGTAAATATAAATAAATATGACGTGATTTAGAGAAGTTAAGTTTATCTTACCAACGAACCACAGCGGAAGCTTAAGGAAAGCCGAACTCAAACTAGTTGGAAATTTAAAAAAAAAGGGGGGGGTCCGAGGAGCAACCTGTTGGGCTTTGAAGTAAAATTCGTACCAAATTTCAAAGCTGTAGGCTGTAGGTGCTGCAGGGTCTCCTGGAAGCGATCCAGCCACATACATATCCTTCCTTATTTCATTGACGTTACTATTTTTTGATATCGAGTATTTCCGTCTAACCTGCAAGACCTTTATTTTCGCAACCATTCGCCCTAGATGCATACTTTTAGTATCAAAAATACTCAAAACGAGGTGCAGAGTTAAAATGTCATGTAAGTTAAAACGGAAGATTCGCTATTTGGGGCAGGAAAATGTGGGGTCAAGTGAAACAGTGAAGATAATTTACCTGTTTTAAAATGCAAAAATTGGAAATTTGTTCTGAAACTTACATTGTATGTAAAGGAGGAATAATGTATTTTGTAATACAACTATAGTCTTGTATAGAGGCGTTATAAATCATAAAACCTCAACGCCTTCCGATTTGCGCTGTATCATTGAATTCTTCGAATATATGGTAATGCAAACATGACATTCAAGTTTCCGTTAAGAAATTCAATCTATACCTTCAAATAGACACACATTTTATATTCTCTAAAATTCTAGCTACATAAATCATTACAGTAATTAGATGTTCGGCATGAGTAGCCCTTGAATAAGACGTGAGACACGTAATACTCCTATATCAAGGTGTAATTGCATGTTGCATTTGCATAAGCATTAGCTTATTGCGCTAGTGTTGTCACAAAAGATATTTTTACAATACGTCCTGAGCCCCTAAATCCCAGTGGAAGTTTACATGTAACAAGATATCGATTTTAAGTGTATCGATAAAAGCCTTTTGCAATAAAGATGTAGAGACAAGGGATGACAAATCGGATTCGTTTCGTATTTGGCTGGTGGAGATGGAAACATGAATCTACTCGTTATAGGTAACTACGTTTCGCTAGTCATTTTGAAAGTAGCATGTAAATAATTCTTGTTGAAGTAAGAGTTTTAATGTGAAGGCTTTGAAATTCAGATCCACGCCAATTTAGTGTGGCGGAATAGTGTTTTCTTAATTGTTGCCAAAAACAATGAAAAATAATAGCAAGTAAAAAGTTATTTTTAATACGATTTTATTAGTTTCACATGTGAGTTTGTTTAATTGTCAGTATGTGTGTAACTCTGAATAAAAGATAAAATTCGCGTTCTTTGCAAATGTAAAAGTAATATAATACTATTATTAACACTAAAAGCTAAACTTATGTTTCATTTTGATGTATCATAAGTGCATGTTGGTTTGATTCACTCTAAAAGCGTATTTTTTACTTTTTTTTAAATATGAGTTAATTATTGTTAATAAATTCAACTCAATATCCAAATATATAAAAATGGATGTATGTATATGGGTGATTCTACAAAAATGGGAATATTTCTAACACGTAGATTTCAAAAAATTAATTTAAAATTAAAAATCTGAAAAAAATCATCAAAGCACTTGATAAGTTACATAATTAAAATAGAATATCAGCAGAGCTTAAATGTTTGTATTTTATTGTATTTTTGGATTTTTATTTTTTGAAGGCATATGTGAGTGATAAAAAGGACATGTGGATGACACAATGGGTATGTGAATATAATACAGTAAGTATGTGAATAACACAAACACAATAGGTATATTAATGAAATTTTTTAACCAGTAAACTGTTAGACATAATTTTTAAACATTGTACTGTCATAGTTTGGCTTTTGATTCATCCACGTGTCTTATATTGGGGCATGTGAATGACAATAGAAAAGGGGCATGTGAATGACAAATCACAAGTAATTGCGTTCTTCAGAAGTCATATCTGAATATTTTTCGGCTTCACTTCGAATTAGAACCCACAAATGTAAGCCTTAGGATTATTCATTATCAAAATTTATTTACATGTACATTTTACATGCATTCTGTGGGGCATGTTAATGACAAAGATAAAAAACACTTGCCTTGAAAGTTGAGTTTAGCTTGCTTTTTATCAAAAAGTAATTGCATAACAGCAAAATTAATCCTCATGCAGGAATAACAAAGTTTTATGCTTTATTTTAAGATGTGTTGCCAGATTTTGAAATAAAACATTTCAGAGAAAAATATCTATACTTTTTAGACATGTGGATGACTGATAATTGCTGGGACAAAGTTTAGATTAACTTTTAAAGATATTATTTTCATATTATTTTGCTTTTTTTGTGATTTACATCTTGCACATATTCATATTTATAAATAAAAAACTCTTGAGAAAAAAATCACTTATTTTTTTAAATCTATATTCCATGGATTGTGAAAATGGCACCTGTGGGACAGGGCATGTGGATGACATTTCAATCGAATATCCTTTTTTTTAGCCTACTTTCCGTTAAAAATAAAATAAACGAAAAAAGCATTAAAATTGGCTTAATGCATCTAAAAAATGTCGCCAAGTCCAAAAAATGTCGCCAAGTCCAAAAAATATCGCCAAGTAAAAAAAATATCGCCAAGTAAAAAAAATATCGCTAAGTAAAAAAAAGTCAAAAAGAAACAAAAAAATGAAATAAATATCGAAAAATTAAAAATTTGAAAGTAGGGTATTGAGATGGGGAATTTGTGTGTCGGTCGGTCGGTCGGTCTGTCTGTCCCCCCCCCCCCTAATAACTTTTGAATGAACATTCCGATTTGGACAAACTTTTTTTTGTTGGAAAGATCTCGGCGAGTACAGCTCATTCCCATACTTGATTTTTCGATTTGAACAATTTTTGGTTCAACTTTGAACCATTCAAACAACCTGTCCCGCGATGCTAACTTTTGAGTGAACAATCCGATTTGAACAATTTTTTTTTTTTTTTTTGTTCGAAAGATCTTATTGAGGGTACTTCATTCCCGTATTTACATTTCCGATTTGAACAATTTTTCGTTCAACATTGAACCGCACAAGCAAGGTGTCACCCCTAATAACTTTTGAGTGAACAGTCCGATTTAAATAAACTTTTTCTTTTTGTTCGAAGGATCTCAGCAAGGATACTTCATTACCGTATTTAAATTTTCAATTTGAACATTTTTGCGTTCAACATTGAACCGTTCAAACAACCTTTCCCCACCTAATAACTTTTAAGTGAACCGTCGGAATTGAATAAACTTTTTTTTGTTCGAAAGATCTCGGAGAGGCTCCTTCCCATAATTCACTTTTCAATTTGAACCATTTTTCGTTCAATGATGAACCGTTCAGAAAAAATTTTACATGAGCGCCTACGGAGAAATTTAAATTGAATGTTGATTCTGAATTTCAAGGCGGATTTCCTTCAAACTAACTTTGTAAGAAAATGGTTTTGATAAATAATGTATTGTAAAGTACTTTTCTGAATAATCTTCTGTGAGGACTCTGATTCCGACTCCGACTCCGCAGACATGGCGGAAATGCAGGCTCAGAAAAAAATGACTGACTGGGCAGACGATTTTTTGTTTATTTATTTATTTATTTTGTTTAATTTATTATTATTATTATGTTTTTTTTGGCAGACGATATTTTTTTTTTTTTTTTTTTGTAACAAAAATTTTTCATTCACGAGAGCATTTTATTCTTTATTTATATTTAACAACTGGCAACGGATTAAAAATGAAATTCAAGACATTTTATTAACGAACGAGTTTTTTTTTTTTTCTTTCTTTGCTAAAATGTGTTTTGAAGTTCTTTGTACTTTTATTTTATTTTTTTATTTTTTTTCTTTTGAAAACGATTGTGGAATTTTTCTACGAAAGAACTATAACAGTTACATTCTTTAAAAGGTGCGACAAAACTTAATAGACTCGTTTATTTAATTTTTACGTGTCTATTTCATCTGATGAGAGGGGTATATTTTGCTTTTAGAAATCAGCTTTAAGTGCTATAGAGGTATGTTTGACATAATTTTCAGTTTCAGATAATCAAGAGAATATTGATCAGATGCTACAATGCCGATTTCGATGTACGGGAAAGTAGGCTCGTTTAGTTCTTGACAGAACTTCTTGTTTTTTAATGAATAATAATTAAATATTGACATTGTTGATAACGGAAATTATAGAACAAAAGACGCATAAAAATATTCCCAAAATAGTTTTTTATTAAATTAAAAACAAAAAGAGCAATCAGTATGGAACACAAATTTGCCCATTTTTATAGAATCACCCATATATATTTATTTGTATGTTTGTTCCTTATACAAATCCACAGTTTGCGTCAGATTTTCATTAGACTTGGCACAGAAGTTTCTTGATGCACTAGAATTCACATAGGTGGGGTTTTGAAATTTAAAAAAAAATCAAAAAGGTCAAAATTCAAATTGCTTGTCTCAAAATGGCCATTTTCTTTCAAATTTGAATAGAGAGAGAAATAGAGATAAGCCTTTAAGTATACAAATTGATAAATTTAACACATTTAAATATGAGTATTTTCCAACAAAGATGACGATTAACAATGAATTATCAATTTAAGGCTCACCTATTTCATTTTAGCATGAAATAAGTTTAAAAGAAATACTGCTGCTATTAAAGCAGTGAGTAACCGCCCCTAAGCAAGGGCTAAAGGCAGCAACTAACAATACACCGCCAACTCGATTATTTCGATCCATGGACTGCATTTCGTGCTTATTATACACTCATCAGCTTGCCTTAGCCCTAGCTTACGGGCTGTTACTCACTGCTTTATAACCGAACTCTGCCTTAAAATTTACTAGTTGTACCGTACCAAGTGCGATCGCTCGCTGGTATTCTAATTTCACATTAGCTACCAGTTTAATTTTCGCTCTCTTTGCTCTATAAGAGGACTTTTGCCTCCAACTCGGTTACTTTCGTATTCCACGCTGTTGAGTGCATAATAAGCACGAAATTGCAGTCCATGGATCGAAATAACCGAGTTGGCGGTGTATTGCATGGCACTGCTACTATTGTTTGCATTCAACAATATTTGAACCACTGTTGTATTTATAAGCAACCGGGCAACGCCGGGTAATAAGCTGGTTAATTGATAATTTAAATGCGGAACTTAAGCAAGCATATATTTGGGGACATTAAGTTTGAACTATTTTCGCTTTTTAATTCTTACCAAAAACCATAAAGCAGAATCACATTAATGGCGAAACAAGCAAATACAACTTTTTCCACAACATTGACTTTTAAACGGCGAAGTGATAAAGAAACCCAAGACCCTGGTTGCCGACCTCATATTAAGATGAACTTTAGGGGTGAGAGCGCATTTAAAATTTAAATACATTAAATTGTTTTCGAGGGAATATGGAAAACACGGAAAAAAAATAATCACAAGAAGTAGATTTTACTAGTCGCAGCAATAGAGTCAAGAGAAAAAAATTTAAAATTCTTTTAAAAAAGCCTTGAACAAAACACACTTAAAAGTTTTTTTTTTTCGTTAAGAAATAGTAACTTGTAATAGATAACAATTTTAAATCATTGAATTTTCTTTTCTTTCCGGCCAACAACTATATATGTTTCCAATCGTGTGAATAAAGATGTGGTAGTATTTAAAATCAGCTAAATAAGGTAACAATTCTAGCTCAATTTATCATGGACGTTCTAAATAAGTTTTAGCAGGCGGAGAAAAAATTGCCCTTCCTTTTGGCTCTAAATGTTTAGATGTTCGAATACGTTTTCATTGCAAAAATCGTGACAGATGTTTTTCGAGGTTTTTAATTAATATTTTCGGTTTTTTAATGTTTTCAAAGTCGCTAAGAACACTCTCGATTAACTCTCCTTTTGAACAAAAAAGAATTGTCAAAGTAGGACCATCCATTTAGGCACTACAGTGCCACATGCAAATAAACGTACACACAGACGCATCAAACTTATAAGTGACTTCCTTTTTGTCACAGGGTCGGAGGTTAAAAATAAAGTCTTTTAAACAAGCTGAGAGTATCAGCATTAAAACTTAAATTACGACATAACTATTACCACTTTTTTTCCTACAATCTTCTTTTACTTGTTAATTTGAAATTTATTAAAAACTTTTTTCCACACCTTGACTGCTTCAGAGGTACTGCAGCATACAATTATGACGTCATTAGAACCAGGTTTGAAAGTACTTTTTCCCGATAGCAACTTATGTTCCTCAAATTTTAAAAGCAGAGTAACGAAATTTCTGCGAAGCACGTAATTGCTTTAACTTCACTCGAAACTGTTGAATGATGGAAGCAGCTTTTTTAATAGCTGTCGTTATCCATTCCGCCCTTACTCGCCAAATGAGATCAGGATTGGCTGCGCTGCAAGCCATTAGCCTATCAAATTGTTGGAATCACTTGCGATATAGACGCTTTTCTCATCTGCGAATAAAATGTGCCTGCTGAAAGAAGTTAAGGTGAAATTTATTAAGTTTGATTTTAGTTTATTGATGAAAATTATGATCGTTAGTTTTAAGAGTTGAAGAAAAACTCGAAAAGTTAATAACATGGTGAGTGGAAAAATAAAAAAGTTGGTCAGAGAGAGTATTGTTTAAAGAATTTTATAATCCAATTATTTAGGTCAATACACTTAAAAATGAAAGTCTTCTACAAAACTGCCACTGAATATTTCATCACACACTCTTAAATAATATGATAAAATACGCAATAAAAATGTGCATAAATATGCAAGCTAAAGTTTTTTTTAAATGATATTCTGTATATCGTCCATAAATTTTGGGGCCCTCTAAGATAACGGCCAAAAAACCAAGGCTCGTAGATGTAATGGTAAATCAGACCGCGTTTTTGCCCCAAAACACGTATGTGGCACTGTGTTTTATAATTTGTTGTAATTCTTCTCATTACAGCATTGTTCTTTTACTCTTATGATGTCATTAAATAACAAAAGAAATAATGACAGAGAGATTCAGAGCAGCATTGTCCTTATCTTCAGATTTTTCATCGTCTACCGTTCAAAACCATACTCTCAGAAGGCAAGCCAACCGAATTCCAAATTCCCTCCATCTGAGACAATTTAACGACATTGGCTCAAGCAAATAGAAATATATTTCTTCGGCAGAAGAAGAACTTGATTGGTATTGGAGTCACGTGTCGACCATTTATGCGTTCTTTTGGAGAAAATGAGCGAAATCGTTCTTAGTTTTCATACCTAAATTGATGTTTTTACTGCTAATGTCAGCCATTTGTTCGATACTCTACAGTTAGGGCGAAAACACATGGCGAATTCCTTGTTATAAGCAAAATCAAATGACGTCCATCAAATAAATACTGGAGTTCGAAACGAGGAATGGAAGTATTGCTGTCGAAATAAAACATTTTTTTTTTAATCGCGACTGTGTTGCAGAATATACATATTAAGACGAATCTCTCGAGTTTTAGTTGCAAGGTATGTCCTTCTGTAATCTAACTCCAAATAACAAGTTTTCAAAATGGGAAACGGGCGCATTTCTTTAAATCACCGGATCAACAAGATTTAGAAAATTTCAGGAAAATGAATTGGAAAACATTTCATTTTCAATATTTTGGGCCCAGTCCAATTACAGACCAATGTTTCGTAGAAGTTTCTTTTTTGTTTTAATTTATTTATATTTTTTCTCTAACTAAAGTTACATATTTTTTTAAGATATAATTTAAAAGTATCTTCATCTCATTAATACAGCTTGAAACATATACAATACTATAACTCTTCCTAGTCCTTACCGATCAGGCTACCCCGGATTAGAAAACACAGGCCTGCACAAACACAATTCATGATTGCAAAACCATAATTTTAATAAAATTTTAAAAATTCAAATTATTGCTAAGCATTTTACTTTCTTTTTAAATGTATAATTCACTCTCACTGTTTCTTTTTATTATCAAGGAATGAATCTCTGTACATCAATTGTTATGTCAAAGCAGCAGTTAATTTAAGAATCGGGAAAACTTCGGCAAAAAAAATTGTTTGTTTTTCCACTTTTAAAGAGTCACAAGAATGTGCAAAACAACAGCAAAGTATCCAGAGAATAAATTGCAGGATTTATGGGAACACAGCAGAAAAAGACCAAACAAACTTTCTCGTTAGTTATCCCTTCTCCCCTGGGGCTGCGAGAATGATCTTGTTTTTGGTTTGTTTTTCGTCACTTTTTTTTTAAACAAAGCTCGTTGTTTCACCCAAGATTTTTGAAATGAAGTTTTCACCTTATTTGTCTTTGTCGCTTGGTTTTACTTTTTTGTTTTTTACTTTCTCAATCTTTTATTTTCTCATTTAGCTACCAATTTGTAACAAGGGCGAAATGGCTCTCATTTCAACTGAACCAGATTTTGTTCCAACGGTAGAAGTTTTTTTGATTGTTAAAATGGAATCGATAACTTTCTTTGGGACAGACACCGGCAGACTGGCAGGAGGGAGCAAGGGGGTGCATTTGCAACTCTTCGATTTTTTAGACAGAAAAAAAAACCTTAATTAAAAAAAAAAAAGCACATATATATTTTTTACTGCCAATAAATTAATTTTAAGCAAAGGACTAACTACAATACTTAACCCTTTAGCAGTTTCATTTTTTTCAGAGTTACCACTTATTTGAAACGTTTTATCATTATTATTATTATTATTATTGGTTTAAGAACTTTTTTCCAATCACGCGAACAGCATGAGGCTGCGAGGTCGAGGCGGTCGCCGAAATCAGCTAGTAGTTACATTAACGTCAGATATTTTTTAAGAGAACCTCGTACGTAATGAATATAATTAAACTTACTTAAAATGTGTAACATGTATTTTCAGTACGATGGCGGGACAGGAAATGGGTAAATATTTATTAAGCCCCGGCCTATTCGAGTATCTTTTGCTATCCGGCTTGCATTTCTACCACATTAAGTCGAATAATCGGGAGCTTGATGGAACTGCAAAGAAGAAACATAAATGAAAACAAATACAAAATTATTGCCCGTCCGTGAAAGCCGCGCCTAGCACTCGCGAAGCATTCCACTTAAAAAAGGGGTGATGGGTTGTGAGTGGGAATTTTCCGACGTTTTCAATTTAAAACTTGCATTTTTGCTATCCTTTTGAAACATTCAACTATACTATGTATTTGAAATCAGCATCGTTCTACGTTGTTTGATACGGCTCAAAATGCTTCTTATTATTCCTCCCCTTATTGTTATCTTACCTATCACCCCTATTTTGGTAAGGTCAGTGAAGACCTGACGCATGCGTAAATACGCGGAAGGTTTTACCTGAGAGAATCAGACAGTAAACGCGAGAATTAGAAACAAACACGCTTCAATTTGATTAGCAAAAGGTTTAATTACTAGAAATAGTAACATTCATGAAAACATTAACATTTGTTTACATTTTCTGAACAAATGTAGCAACAACACTTTCAAATAACGTTAATATATTCATATATTCAAAACAATTGGGAAAATTCGATGAGCAGGTTATTAAATAACGCCATTAGTTCATTCCTCAGCGAAAATTGAATTCATTTCACATGGAAGCCGAAATAGAATAATTATGTTTGAGTATAATAGGGAATAATTGACAGAAGCCTTTAGTAGACGAGTATCGTAATTAACAGATCTCATGAGATAACTATATCACGTTTGATTATGGTAATTATCCTGCAGTTGACAAAGTCTAGAATAATGGTGGATCTGCTTTTGGTTGAACAGAATCTTTAATGCATTAAGTACTTGATAGTAAAAGATATACGATATAGTAATAACACTGTTCGACAAAAAAAAACCTTGAAAATGCTTCTGGTATTTTGAAGGCTGATTCTTATGTAAAATGACCCCCTGAATCCGAATATGACCCCCGTTTTCCCCCATCACGTCCCAATTTTTTTTAAAACGCCCCCCCCTTTTTTTTCATTTTTCCTTAGTTTCAGGGCTATTATATTTTTTTTGGAGGGGAAAGGAGCCTTATATTCACCAATAAATTTTTTTGAAGGTCAAGAGAGACTCAAAGTTTAAAATCATGAGCACCGAGAAAAAATCGGGGAACTTGGGGGGGCGTGGCCCCCCAAAATATTTGAAAAATCACCAAAAACGATCTTTTTATTCTAGTTTCTTTAAAAAGACCTTTAAAACATTTTTTTCGATGCAGAACCAGAGTATAGGATCCGCTCCTATGGCTCCTGGGTCAGAAAAAATTTTCACGCTGTAAAATTTTTTAAAAAAAATAAAATAATGCTTTAAAAATCGCACTTTGCACTCGAGTTTTAAAGCAGGTCTTCAGCCAAAAAAAAAAACAAAATTGTGGCTGATTCTTATGTCAAATGACCCCCTATTTCCAAATATGACCTCAGTTTCCCCCTCCACCCCCTCTTTCCAGAGAGTCCCCCCCCCCCCAATTCAGAGTCATTTTACTAATTCGGAGGGGAAAAGTACATTACGTAACCCGTTAACATAATTCTAAAAGGCAACAGAGGTTCAAAGTTCAAAATCATGTACATGTGTACCAAAAATATAAACTATGGCGGTGTACCCCCCCCCCCCCCAACAAAAAAAAATCTTCTTTTCTTGTTTTTCTAAGAGACGTTTTAAACCTTTTTTTTTTTTTGTGAAAAATCAGAGTATTGAATTTTCTTTTCTTTTTTTTTGGGGGGGGGGGAGGGGGGAGGTATACCGCCCTAGTTTATATTTTTGGTACACATGTACATGATTTTGAACTTTGAACCTCTGTTGCCTTTTAGAATTATGTTAACGGGTTACGTAATGTACTTTTCCCCTCCGAATTAGTAAAATGACTCTGAATTGGGGGGGGGGGACTCTCTGGAAAGAGGGGGTGGAGGGGGAAACTGAGGTCATATTTGGAAATGGGGGGTCATTTGACATAAGAATCAGCCACAATTTTGTTTTTTTTTGGCTTAAGACCTGTTTTAAAACTCGAGTGCAAAGTGCGATTTTTAAAGCATTATTTTATTTTTTTTAAAAAATTTTACAGCGTGAAAATTTTTTCTGACCCAGGAACCATAGGAGTGGATCCTATACTCTGGTTCTGCACCGAAAAAAATATTTTAAAGGTCTTTTTAAAGAAACTAGAATAAAAAGATCGTTTTTGGTGATTTTTCAAATATTTTGGGGGGCCACGCCCCCCCAAGTTCCCCTATTTTTTCTCGGTGCTCATGATTTTAAACTTTGAGTCTCTCTTGACCTTCAAAAAAATTTATTGGTGAATATAAGGCTGCTTTCCCCTCCAAAAAAATATAATAGCCCTGAAACTAAGGAAAAATGAAAAAAAAGGGGGGGCGTTTTAAAAAAAATTGGGACGTGATGGGGGAAAACGGGGGTCATATTCGGATTCAGGGGGTCATTTTACATAAGAATCAGCCTTCAAAATACCAGAAGCATTTTCAAGGTTTTTTTTTTTTTGTCGAACAGTGTAATTAGTTTCGTGGTTTTAACTGTTAAGTGTGCAGTTATTAATCATTATTGTTATTTATAAATTTTATAATTTATTTACTTATAGATTTTGAAATTTCATCCCTTACTACGAAGCTTGTAATCGGGGTTGCCAGTTTTGGCTAAATCAGCCAAGTTGGCTATCTTTGATCAAAATTGGATCGAAGAAAAAACTGGAAGCCATTAGCCAAGTGATCTACATTTCGCTTAATAGTATTCGCTTAACACATGGTTTATTCTAAGAAATGTAAAACTAATTGATCAGAACATAATATCTTAATACTAATACTAATATCTTACATTTTCACCTGACAATCCTACTCGAAATTGGTTCGCTTGAGGATTTCTCAGCTCATGTTTTGCTCTTTATAGTGCTCCTCTTATAAGTTGACCTCAAGCATTGACAATGATTCAGTTTATTTTAACGAGGTTCGATGTGATTTGCTTTCAAGGCACACTTTACGTGAGACAGCAAGCTCGTTTAATTCTGGGCGAAGTTCGTATTTTCCTTTCCGTATGTTTGATACATTATGGTTATCGGTATTTTCATTTTGAGTCAAACTTCACGACTGATCGCTCTGACGTTTTGATTTTGCTTATCAGCATCCATTTCTTTCCACGCCATCTGCAACAGAAATATCAGCGCATTCCTCTTACACCTAAAACACGTCGATTCATCACGAAAAGTGAAAAAAAAAGAAAGAAGAACTCTGAGAAATATAAAAGTTTGAAAAGTAAAACAAAAATGTGAGCCGGTGCACGCTTCATCATTCGTAAATTATGGCCCCACTTCGTAACATTGCGGTATGAAAAATAAGTTCTTTCCGCCAAAGAAATTTCTTCCCCAAAACTTTCACATTTACTTTTTAGAAATGCTTCAAAGATTTATCATTTCATGTTTTTTTTCATTTGAAGAATCTTTTGAAAACTGTTGTTTTTCGAAAACGGAAGGGGAAAAAAATGAGAAAATTGACAGAAAAACCGAAGGACTTCGTACAATGAACATTTTTAAAGTAAACAGTGAATGATGATATAGGAAGTCAACCAGAGTCGAACCCGGTTCCCTACGTCAGACCGATGCTTTTTTTCCAAGTGCGTAACACACAACGTGATCAGAAATATCTCTCCCTTAAACGAGAAGCACAAGTTTTTGGATTAAAAAAAAGAAAAAAAAGAAAACAATGTGTATTTAATAACACAGAAACAGAAATATAAACGAAGCAAAACAAGGAATTCATGCGGTCTAAGTACAATTTGCTTAGATATATTTAGTGTTCATTACAAATAAAAATGAATTTCTTACTACTACAGTCTAGCCCGATTAATGGGAATAGCTATTTTGCCACGAAAAAATATTCTAATAAGCGTGATATTCCATTTTCCGGGACCAAAATAATGCACTACAACGTCTTGGTGCATTGAAAATTTAGTATATTAAGCGGGATCTTTTAACCGATATTCCAACAAGCGAGCTCGACTGTACTTTTGTACTACCAATGTATTTTTATTCATAAGAGACAAACCCGTCCTATGAGTGCATTACAGTCTGTTACTTTAAAATAGGCGCATCAAGGTAGCAAAATTTGCGTCGTCTCGATGGAAACTGCAAAGGCAATTCATTCATTTTAGGTTCATCGAGTTAGGTTTCCGTGGAGATGACGCAAATACTTGAGACGGTCCCTAATTCAAATTAAGAAATTTTTTGCACAGGGGAGCAAAATGTCAGAAACAATGTTCTAAATTCAGACAAACCTGAAAAGTCCCTGACATAAAAACGAATTGCTTAATTAAGCACAACTAAGTCCAGGCATTTTTTATGTTTATTAATATTATTATTTTTTAATAGTAAAAAACTTAATAGCTTGCGCCCTAGTATGAATGATTTGCATTTTTTTATGTTTATTAATATTATGTTTTTTATAGTAAAAAAAATTAAAAACTTTTTTAATAGTAAAAAAACTAATGCTTGCGCCTTAGTATGAATGATATTGGTAAATACATGCAAATAAGACGGTTACAAGAGCTTGCACCCAGCGGAGGATACAGACTAGCATTATAGGAGGGGGGTGATATGCTAAAAAGTATAGAGCTTTGTGTATGAAAAATGTCAGGAAACATCTGGGGGTCAGGAAACATCAACGTCAACCAAAAGCACCAAATCGATGAGGAATAAGGCCCCGAGTGGGACATTAGCTTCATTAATAGATTTCATAAGCAATTTAAGTTTTTTTTTTTTTTAATTATTAAACGAAAAATATCATGGTCAGCACATTTTATTCATCAAGGGTTTGAACATTGAATGGATAAAATTGTCGACAGTATAACTCTCCCCTTGTATCCGGCCCTGTTTGTAACATAGCGTATTTACAATTAAATTATTTTACGGAAACTGGTTGCAGATTCGTAAGAAGCGCTAATTCCTCTTAAAATCTTTCAAGGAAGTCGAGCATATTAGCGCCATCTATTAGTAGCTTTTTTAGATGGACAAGGATTAAAATCCCAAGAATAGTAAGCAAGATCAATCGCCATTAAATTTATCGTAAACTTAAATAAATACTAAGAAATGTATAAAATTAAAATGCTGAACTTAGAAGCTAAAATTAACCTACTACCTGTTTTTATATAAGGATAGTTTTTGACTTTGAGCAAATGAAATTTTTGAATTAATTATTATCTTCAGGAGTTAAAAGAAAAATGTTTTCTAAAAAAATTGTAAGTGCATTTCTTTTAACTTTTATTGCACATTTTATTTATTTTTAGACTTATATGCACAGCTATTTCAATAATTTTTCAGCGCATATAATCCGAGATCTAGTTATTAAACAATTGCGATAAAACTTCGCCAGTCACTAACTCTTCCTAAACTTCATCTCTTTCAGCCAAAGGATTAAGAGATTATGGTTACCTCGCCTGATTTATACTGCGAAAAAAGCAACCTAGGCGGAAAAAGGTATTTGGCGCCACTCAGAAGTGTCCCATCATGTGTCTGTAACAAAGAACACCGACAGAAGCAATACTTTCATCTTCCTTTCTTGAGAAATAACTGACATGTATTCTACTCTTCAATATCAAAGAAAATGTCTTTCCTCTACTAAGCCGAAAAAAATGAGTTTTGTAACAAAAGAACTTTTTCCCCCTCACTGTGCTACAGACGCAGGCTTTGAGCATGATCGTTTTGCGTATAAGTTTTTTTTTCTTTTTAATTCTCTATATACTGTGGCATAGGGGGAAATGTGTAATTAGGATACAAACACGTGCAAACCATCTTGCTTTCAATTAATTAGGGTTGGTTAGTGGGTAAAAATAAACAGTGGCGCACCCAGGATTGTTTTCTGGGAGTTGCTAAGTGCAGGGCCTGATTACTGAATAGGCCAACTACGCTGCGGCCTAGGGCCCCCACAATTTAGAGGCCCCTAAATGGCTAAAATTGTCGCAGTCAATGCCTAAATTTGTTTCATCCTGTGCCTAAAATTGTAAAGCCTCAGTACAGGGGGCCCCAAAAAAGTATTTGGCCTAGGGCCCCGTCATTTCTTAATCGAGCCCTGGCTAAGTGGCCCTCATTTGGAAAGTTTTCGAATTTGAAGTCCTTCAGAAAAAACTGCAGTCATTTTTAATGAAATTAAGAAGGGAGTTGGGGGCTATCACTCGGGAAAATTTCGAAAAATTAAGTCCGAAAAACACATTTTAAGTACCTTGGTTATAGCAAGGGGAGTCATCTTCATGGTTCTCGGATGGGCTTAAGCCCCTCAGCTCGCCCCGTGGGTGCGCCACTGAAAATGAATTCCAAACAAATACTTCACTCTTTATTTCCCGTAGGAGTTGAGTTTTAGCACACTATATTTAGAAGCATGAAGCCTTGTGGACAGCATGAGTTAATGCTCATATGTAAAAATTAATGCTAAAAATCTTTTCCATTTCAAATTCTGTTGCATTTGCATTTCATACACTGCATTTGTAGGCATGAAACCTTGAGAATAGTATGGGTTAATGTGTAAAAATAAATACAAAAAATATAATACACATCATTTCCTGTTAGTAAATGAATTTAAACAAACTGAAGTTGGAGGAAAAAACCTTGAGGGTAGGGCAGATTAATGTGCGAAGTGGAGTTTAAAGATATTTGCCAAAGTAATTGAATTTCATATACGCTGCTTTTGGAGTGAGCAACCTTGAGAATAGCGCAGGTTAATATGCAATTGTTCATACGAAAAAGCACTATCCACTTCATTTGCCATAGTCATTGAATTTCATACACACTGCAATACTGCTATGAACCACCTCCATCACCATCCACCTTGCCCCCCCCCCTCTCCCCCCTCCTTGAGGATAAAAATCTGGTTGCACGGTATGATAATACATTCCCGTCATTTCAAATATTTCCGGGAAATTCAAAGGTGCAAACCAGTGGTCGGAAGTAGCGCGCTACAAGTAACGAAACTACTGTAGTAGCTACATTTTTTAGCAGTTTGTAGTGTAGCGCACTACTTTATAAAAAAAAAGTAGAGCAGTGAGTAGCGCAATACAAAAAAAATAGTAGTTTGTAGCGATTTCTGGAAACTATTTTTAAATTAAAAATAAATAATTGAATAAAAAAATTTAAAAAAAAAAGATAACGAAGGAAAAAAACAAGGTTTAATTGACTCTGACTGGTATGAGTACAGCAGCGAACGCAATGAGAAATAAGAACCAAAAAAATATGAGCTGATCCTTTGACACATCCTTTTGACGAAATACATTCTATCCGTTTGAAATTATTGGTTTATTTGGCATCACAATTTTTTATATTCCTACAAATAATTTTAATGTGCTTAAATATTATCTGGCAAGAAGTTTAAAAAATATTGAAGGTTTAATTCTTTCAATCTTTCAACTTTTGAATCATTTCTTGTGGCGAATATTCGTAAAAATTGTTTAAAAAAATCTAAAAAGGCCAAATTTAAACAAAAAAAGGAACTAAAAGGAAAAGTAACAAATAGTTTCAAAGACAATTCCTAGTTCTATTTCATATTCAAATGAGTTAATTTATTAATGTAAACCAATTTTCGAATTTTTTCGGTCAATCCTCCGAACGGTGTATGTTTTTTATTTATTTATTTTTAAAGTAGCGAACTAGCGACTACAATTCAAAAGTAGTTTGTAGTCTCTACATTTTAAAAATAGTAATTGTAGTTAACTACATTTACAACAAAGTAGTTGTAGTTGTAATTCGCTACAAACGAAAGGTAGTTTTTCCAACCACTGGTGCAAACACAATGCAATTTCAGCGGAACAACAACAAAACCACGGCCACTATGTAAATTAGGGATGCATCGATAAGCAAATTGGCCGATTAACGATTACCGATTAATCGGTTCTTGATAATCGGCCGATTGATGATAAGAATGAATGTTTTAAATACTACAATTTCACAGTCACTGTTTTTACCCTCTTATACATTACGAGTTTAGAAATAGTAAGTAATTTTTTTCTGAGAGAAGTTTTTTTTTCCAGTTTCCTTATTTTCACAAAATAATTTCAATATTCTATCAAATTTCTTAGAACTAATTTTCATATTATTGTCAATAATATTACATTAGCATATTGTTAATTATATTAATTGTACATAAAAATTCGAAAAAATGGGGGGTGGGGGTCCGTGGGAGGAGGAACTTTTAATTTCAAATTTTAATCAAATTTTAATAATCAGTAACAATTTTATTCAAGACTTTTTTTCTTTGTGAAAATTAGAGGTTATCTAAAACACTGTGCTAAGGAGAAAAATATCGCCACATGAAAATTGTTGCAACATTGTCTATGTGTGTTATTCAAAGTAAGAGAATTAATGCATTAAAAACCTTATATCAACTGTGAGGATTATTATTACTGCCAATAAAATCGTTCATCATAGTTTGTTAGTGCAGGTACACTTTAAAGAATAATATTTTTAAAAAAATTATCAACCGATTAATCGGCCGAATTTTGCCGATTATGAATAATCGGCAAAGTGGCCGATTAATCAGTACTGCCGATTAATCGGTGCATCCCTAATGTAAATACATTGGTTTCTCACATCAAGGGGGGGGGGGGTAGACTGCCTCCTGACGGGACTGTGGTAATACGACAGCCGATAGCGTATTCGTCATGCTGTTATTAGTTCTTCTCTAAAAACAGTGGTTTTGCAGATAAAACCTTTTTTTTTTACAGAACACTCTTGTTCGGGATTTATCTTCCAAAGACTCGAGAGACATACTGCCGTGCTAAGCACAAAGTCGTATCTGTACTTTTTAACAATAATGAGTTATCGCCACCAAGTGGTTCTTTGTGACGTATTTTACCCACATACAATGTTTAATGGTTACTTGAGAACAAAAAAAAACTTTTTTTTTTTTTTGAATTTTCTGAAAAAGTATCTCCCAAATCAAATATATGAAGGAGCAAAACTTAAAAGAGTTTTTACTCAGTCAGAGCTCGACTGCAGATACAACTTTTGCGATTAGCACGGCAGTATATATTAAAGCAAGAATTACACTTGACGCAATTATTCTCAAAACTTTACCAAACAAAGTTTATACCAAACAAACATTATCAACTTCATAAAATAGCATATGAAAAATGAATGACTGGTTTCATTATTTTGGAAAATGTCCTCTTTTGATTAATAAATGCATTTGCTTCTATACAAGAACAAGTTCCATCTCAAGAAGTGCCTTCCTCCGACTCACTTGATTGCTTGTCGAAAAAAATGTATCAGTGTCTTAATTCCCAAAACATGAGAAGCATCTTAGTATGTTTTTCTGCTTCATTTCGCAAGATGACTGCTTATTGCTATACGTGCCTATCTCATCCCATGCAGGAAAAAAAATGCGAGATCTATTACTGAAGAAAGAGAATCTTTTCGGTATCATAAAGAATTGCAAAAGCTCGCAGAATAGTGGTTGATGAAGGAAATAAATGCTTTCGGGTCTTGACGTTCTTCTGCATAAATATTATGAGTAAATTTCTCTCTGTAACGGAAGGGAGTAGAGCAATATTTATAATCACACATCTATTCGGTTGGTGGCTTGCTAAGGCATTTTTGAATTGAAATAAGAAAGTAGAACGCAATGAAATGCGTCCCTGAAATTTCAAATGAAATATCGGAATATTGCAATTCTTCCTTCCATTACAAGCTAAACCCTATCAGCAGAAAAAATTTTAGGTTCGTGTGACTGCTAGAAGTCACTAATACTTTTGATTGCATCATCTTAGTTTTCACGAATTTTGACCCCTTATAACTCGTAAACTATTCGAGTAAATGAAATTTAAATCGCAAGGGTAACTTGCTAGCGCATGTTATCTTGGCCACTAAAAAGTTAGGTTTCTAGCTTTATCCACAACAAAGTTACAGGGCGTCAAACTTGGCCTGAGTTGCTTCCTATAAAGATAGTACTGCCGTGCGCTTGTTTGAATGAATCGACTTGGCTTGCTTTTGCTCGACTTGGCGGTCGCACTGCCGTGCTCCCGGATACAAAGCATTTGAGATTGATATTTAGAAGGAAGAGAAGTGATAAGTGAATTCGGGGACCAGCAAATGATTACAAGAGCAGAAGCTCGGCTAACCACGGTCCGGGCTTTTTTTTTTACTTAGCGATATTTTTTGGATTTGGCAATTTTTTAGATGCATTAAGCCACTTTTAATACTTTTTTCGTCTTTCTTTCATTTTTAACAGGAAAGTAGGCTAAAAGGGATAAAAAGAAAAACAAAGGAACCAGTTTGAAAAATCGAAAGATTCTAACCCCATTTTTTTCCACCTGGAGTAGGACAAGGATTTACTACTGTTTACTCCATTTGATGAGGAGCTAGATTTTACATTGCTAGAAAGTTCCAGATTTAGAAAGATTTTTGGTCCAGGAGGTTTCCTTGCACTTAAAATACACGAAGAAAAGGCTTCACAAAAGATACGAAAGATGAAGCACACATTATTATAGATAGGACTAATAGTCCGAGAGCCAGGTTAAAATTTGGTTAATTATTTCCTCTCGATAGATAATTGGCCATACGCATCAGACAACAGTATCATAAAGCCCTATGACCGTCAGCTGCGGCACAGTGGGGGGGATGAGTAGTTGTAACCTCCCACGCTTGAAGAAAAAAAAAAAAATCACTCATTTCCTCTCGCCTAAAAATTTACCAGATGATAGCTTATCTGTAACTATTGATAAATATATACGTCAGCTGGCTGTATCTCGGTGGAAAAATTGTCAGCTGATACTTTGAAGGTCGTTACGTAGAAGTTAGCTAGAAGCATTTACTGACTACACTGTTCGACAAAAAAAACCTTGAAAATGCTTCTGGTATTTTGAAGGCTGATTCTTATGTAAAATAACCCCCTGAATCCGAATATGACCCCCGTTTTCCCCCATCACGTCCCAATTTTTTTTTAAACGCCCCCCCTTTTTTTTTCATTTTTCCTTAGTTTCAGGGCTATAATATTTTTTTTGGAGGGGAAAGGAGCCTTATATTCACCAATAAATTTTTTTGAAGGTCAAGAGAGACTCAAAGTTTAAAATCATGAGCACCGAGAAAAAAAATCGGGGAACTTGGGGGGGGGGGGGGGCAAAATATTTGAAAAATCACCAAAAACGATCTTTTTATTCTAGTTTCTTTAAAAAGACCTTTAAAACATTTTTTTCGGTGCAGAACCAGAGTATAGGATCCGCTCCTATGGCTCCTGGGTCAGAAAAAATTTTCACGCTGTAAAATTTTAAAAAAAAAAATAAAATAATGCTTTAAAAATCGCACTTTGCGCTCGAGTTTTAAAGCAGGTTTTCAGCCAAAAAAAAAAAAAAAAAAAAAAATTGTGGCTGATTCTTATGTCAAATGACTCCCTATTTCCAAATATGACCTCAGTTTCCTCCCTCCACCCCCTCTTTCCAGAGAGTCCCCCTCCCCCTCAATTCAGAGTCATTTTACTAATTCGGAGGGGAAAAGTACATTACGTAACCCGTTAACATAATTCTAAAAGGCAACAGAGGTTCAAAGTTCAAAATCACGTACATGTGTACCAAAAATATAAACTATGGCGGTGTACCCCCCCCCCCCCAAAAAAAAAAAAATCTTCTTTTCTTGTTTTTCTAAGAGACGTTTTAAACCTTTTTTTTTTTTTTTTTTTTTTTGTGAAAAATCAGAGTATTGAATTTTCTTTTCTTTTTTTTTGGGGGGGGGAGGGGGGAGGTATACCGCCCTAGTTTATATTTTTGGTATACATATACATGATTTTGAACTTTGAACCTCTGTTGCCTTTTAGAATTATGTTAACGGGTTACGTAATGTACTTTTCCCCTCCGAATTAGTAAAATGACTCTGAATTGGGGGGGGGGACTCTCTGGAAAGAGGGGGTGGAGGAGGGAAACTGAGGTCATATTTGGAAATAGGGGGTCATTTGACATAAGAATCAGCCACAATTTTGTTTTTTTTTTGGCTGAAGACCTGCTTTAAAACTCGAGTGCAAAGTGCGATTTTTAAAGCATTATTTTATTTTTTTTTTTTTAATTTTACAGCGTGAAAATTTTTTCTGACCCAGGAGCCATAGGAGCGGATCCTATACTCTGGTTCTGCACCGAAAAAAATGTTTTAAAGGTCTTTTTAAAGAAACTAGAATAAAACGATCGTTTTTGGTGATTTTTCAAATATTTTGGGGGGCCACGCCCCCCCAAGTTCCCCGATTTTTTCTCGGTGCTCATGATTTTAAACTTTGAGTCTCTCTTGACATCCAAAAAAATTTATTGGTGAATATAAGGCTCCTTTCCCCTCCAAAAAAAATATTATAGCCCTGAAACTAAGGAAAAATGAAAAAAAAAAAGGGGGGGGCGTTTTAAAAAAAATTGGGACGTGATGGGGGAAAACGGGGGTCATATTCGGATTCAGGGGGTCATTTTACATAAGAATCAGCCTTCAAAATACCAGAAGCATTTTCAAGGTTTTTTTTTTGTCGAACAGTTTTTGTCAGTAAATGCTTCTAGCTAACTTCTACGTAACGACCTTCAAAGCATCAGCTGACAATTTTTCCACCGAGATACAGCCAGCTGACGTATATATTTATCAATAGTTACATATAAGTATATATAGTTACATAGGCGAGAGGAAATGAGTGAATTTTTTTTTTTTTTCTCTTCAAGCGTGGGAGGTTCCAACTGCTTATCCCCCCCACCGAGCCTCAGCTGACATTCACGAGGCTTCATAGTTCGATTTTCTGTTGCGTTTTACTAATTATCACTTGAGAGGAACTTGGTCATATATATCTGTTACTGGCTCTCGGACTATAAGGTTTTTTTCCTTTTTGATGTGGATACAAATGCTGCAGTTCTAGTTAATGGGAAAAACTAATTCTAAAAGTGAGATTTTGGACTTTTGGAGCTTTTAAAGTGAACTAGCTCGTTCACTTGACCGTTGTTGGTTGGATTTCGGGAGCCATTCCTTTTATATATTCTGATGAAGAGGTTTGTTTTCATAGCTTCGAAAGTGTTTGCTGAGTTATTTTTAATTCTTTTTAAATGCTTTTATTTTTAGTTTCATTCGCAGTGTCGTATTTTACTAATATCTTAGCATGTACAAAGTTTTCAACTGATTTTTTACCCATGCACTGTATTAAGTTTGATGAAAAAAATATGGTATGGACCCCACACTACTTCCTTTTACGTGTAAATTTCTTAGTAGATGCCTAAAGTGTTAAAATAGTGCTTGTAGTGAGCAAGATAAACAATTTAAACATTTACACCCTTGGTTTCCCACGAAACAATGCAAAAAAATGTTTTACAATTATTATTTTTCTAAAGATCGCCGATTTTAACATCATTCAGTGGATTTTTCGCAAAATATCGCCAACAGCGCCTAATTGAACCCAAATTCCAAAACATAATTTTTTTCACCAACTTGTCGATATGTCGACAAGTTGGCTTCAAACACTTGGCGACTAAAAGCTTGGCGATATATAGTCAAGTGGTCGCGCCAATTAATATCATTTGTCTGCATTGAAATTAACACTGATTTACCCTAAAAAAGAGGTAAAACACCCTCTTGGAAACATTCGAATGCAACCACAAGGGGAGGTGCACAACTAGACCCTCCTCAGAACCTGCATGCCAAACTAGAAGCTTTTCTACGGCATATAGTTTTTGAGTTGTGCGACATACATACATACATACGCACATACATACGTACATACAGACGTCACGAGAAAACTCGTCGTAATTAAATCGGGGGTGGTTGGAAAGGATTTTTCGGCTGTTTATATGTTGGTAGGTACATATGCACGTGCTGAAAGGTCGAAAAAACTACTGAACATTCATTCGGGGGTGAGCAAAATCAAAATTTAGACCTAAATTTGAGTGATTTTTTTTTTTTTTTTTTTTTTTTTTTTTTTTTTTTTTTTGCGCTCACAATACTTCCTTTACAACGTAAAAGGAAGTAAAAAATGGAAATTTTACATGAGTATGTTTAAAACCACCTTAGGATAAATAAATAAATGAAAAATGACTGCTAATAAAATTAAAGTTGGCTAATTAACCTTAACTTATTTCTTTCACCTATCAAAAAATCTGTCGATTGTGTGGTCTAGTATACCCTGTCAAAAAAACCGAGAGCACCCAAAAACATTTTCCCAACTACAGCACGAGGGCATAAATGTCACGTCACCATTGCGTGACCAAGTTACGAAAGCCACAATCCATCGAGATTCTCTTATAAGAGGATTAGAGCATATTCTGTCTCGATCCCGTAAAAGAAAATGGCTATCACATTTGAGTCACAGCTTTCGTATGAAAAATCAGTACTTTTCGAAGCACGGGTGCCTGAACTTAATTTTTTATCTTTAAAAAAAAGTTTTGATAGATCACGTTAAAATATTAATTTAATCTTGAAGTTCAAGCATAAACTGTAGAAAAATTTCTTAATTAATAAGTATTACTTTCGTATTGACAGAAGCAGACACCAAAAATTTCGGAAAATTACTTTTAAAGTACGTACAAGTAGTTATCAAAATAATGGAAACACTTGAGATTCATAAGAAAAATCTACCGTTTATCGCAAAATAAGCGATTAATTGCTCTTTAACTTTAGTCATACAAAATATAGACTTCACCAGACATTTCCACATTGAAATTAAATAACTCATGCATTTGGGGGACGACAAAAAGGGGGATCGAAAAGCCTTCAAATAAAATTGCCGTTTATTAAAAAATGTTTCATATCTTCGGAAGTAAGAGTGGTACGTTCATAAAAATTTGTACAGTAATTATACGTAGGATGCGAATAAATTACTGAAATTTATAGCTTATTCCGAGCTTTCGAAAAGTTATGGTCAAAAAGCGGTTTTTCTTCCGACCCCATTTCTTGTCTTCCCCCAAATGCATGAGTGATTTAATTTCAATGTGGAAATGTCCGGTGAAGTCTATATTTTGTATGACTAAAGTTAAAGAACAATTGATTGCTTATTTTGCGATGAACGGCAGATTTTTCTTATGAATCTCAAGTGTTTCCATTATTTTGATAACTACCTGTAATTTAACCTCCCGACAATAGCTGCTTTTCCACATTGGTGACTAAAAGAGAAACAATCTCCTTCCTTTGTAACATGATAAAGACCGGTTGTGTTCCACTTTTAAAAACAATAATAATTATACCAGAAGCAATGCAGAATGAAAAAAGTTTTTGATTCGTGGTTCATTTCTACAAAAACTCAGCCTAAACTAGGAATTGCGTGAATTCGAAAAATGTCCTCAATAATTTGGCTGCCTATAGTACGTTAAGATTCTGATAGGTCAATAATATGAAAATAATATAATTTATAAACTATAAGCCTTCAAAGATTTATAAAACAAACTAGCTAAGAACCCGGTGTTGCCCCGTATTGCATTATGTTTAACTTATTTCATGCTAAAATGAAAAAGGTGAGCCTTAAATTGATAACTCATTGTTAATCGTAATCTTTATTGGAAAATACTCATACTTAAATATGTTGTGGGGTAAGTTCGGGGGACCCTGGAGTGCGATGTGGAGTGAAAGTCAAAACCAACTGAAAACCAAATGCGTACTGGAGAACAGGGAATCTGCATCCATTCTCATCAACTCCTCCCGCGCCTTCGGCGCCAAATGAAATGAAATTTAAATGTGTTGAATTTTATCAATTTGTATGCTTAAAGTCTTGTTTCTTTTTCTCCATATATTCAAAATTGAAAGAAAATTGCCACTTTGAGAGGGAAAATTTGAATTTTGAGCTTTTTAGATTTTTTTAAAAATTTGAAAACCCCGCCTATGTGAATTCTAGTGCATCGAGGAACCTCTGTGCCAAGTTTGATGAAAATCCGACGAAAACTGGATTTATATAGGGAACAAACATATACTGCTCAAAACAATTAGGGGAGCAAGCAAAAAAGTGAAGAAAACCGTGCAAGACAGCCACGGATTGGCGTACAATGGATAGTACGCGTGTATCAATGCACAATACAGAAAAAAAGACCTAAAAACTTTGGAATTAATCTTGAATTCTTTGAAAATGTGGAAAAAACATAAAAAGGTGATTTTGGGCAACATTTTGGTTACATGTAAAAAATGAAAAAAAGGTACTGTTTAGACATGTTGCATGTGTTTTGATAAGGCGTGTGGTCTCCTTGAACAGCTAAGACTGCTGCACATCTGTTTGGTATGAATGCTTATGGGTATGAATTTGGGGAGTACTGTTCCACTCCTCAAGAAGTGCAATCTCCAAGTCTCGGACAGTAACAGGCGACCTTTGTCACTCAGCAATGCATTGTCCGACCATGTCCTAAACATGATTGATTAGATTCAGGTCAGTAGAGCACGCTGGTCATTTCATACGCTGTATTTTTTTAGTTTCAAGCATGTTCTCCATTAGACGAGCTCTCAGCGGTCGACCAATATCGTTTTGGAAAACAAAGGAATATCCAATAGCTCCAGCGTGAGGGATGACATGAGGTCTCAGTATCTCGTCTGCATACCTTTGGCCCGTCAAAGTGCCATTCCAAATGATATGCAGGCCCGTATGTCCGCCTATGCTGATTCCACCCCATACCACCCAACCAGCTCGTCTGTTTTGTGACCTTTCACGAACGAACGCGGGATTATTTCGAGTGCCCCTGTCCCTCCATACCAGAACAAGTCCGTTGTCACTCTCCAGACTGAATTGCAACCCCTCTGTAAACAGCACTTGGCTCCAACCATGTTGCTCCCAATTTCGATGTTCAGCAGTCCGTCTTCTTCGGGCCACACAGTCGCGTGTGGTCAACGAAATTTAGACCATTGGCCTACGTGCATAGAGCCCTCCCTCATGAAGCCCATTACGTACTGTTTGGCTGGACACCCTTCGTAATATTGCCAAGAGCAACTGCCTTTGCAGATGCGTAGCATTCCTATTCTATTTCGACGGGCTGTTAACCGTATATACCGGTCATCAGTTGCTGTAGTGGCGCATGGCCGACTTTACCCTGATCGATGTCAAACATTTCCTGTTTCTTGGAATCGTTTCCACAGCCTTGCAACACTTCTGACGACTCCAACATCATCCGCGACACAACGTTGTGTTTACCCGGATTCCAGCCTGCCTATAACATGCCATAGCATAGATTCCAGTAAATCACGTCGTTGAGACATTCTCAAGTAACCTTGTCTCCAGAAAAAAATGTAAAAAACTACTGCGCTATCGAATTTAACAGTTACGGCAATAAAACGGACGCTTCTGCAACATCCCGATTTCCGCACTTATCTTCTTTTTCTGGTTTTTGGCCTCATTAACTTTAATTTGTTCATAAAATTATCTTATTCCGTTTCCTGGTAGGCTTTGAATTAAAAACAATTCATTTTATGTTACTTATTGGTATACATATTTGCGTAATTTTGTTAAAACCATGTGCTCCCCTAATTGTTTTGAGCAGTGTATATAGATGGGTGATTCTACTGTCAATGCGTTTTTCGTGTCCCCAAAGAAAAAATAATCTGTTTAATTTCACACTCATTATATCACTAGTGGCCTCTATTTTTATGATTGTAGTGGTAAGGGCCAGACGAAATTCCAATTTTTGAGGTTTTTATCGATACCAAGGGAAAATGCGGTGCCAGGGCAGTGACACTATTGGCAGAATTCTGGTTTGATTTACTATTATTTCGCTTATTTTTCAGTGTAAAATCGGAGTATGGACTCATTTTAATACGACCTGTGTTCAAAAAAATTTTCACGTTGCAATAAAAAAAAATCAATCTTGAAAACACGACATGTTGCATACAAGTCGTAACGCAGATCCTTGATAAAAACACTTCCCGCATTATTTACGTTCATTCAAATTACATTTACAGGTGTAATTAAGATTAAACATGAAATTTATTATGCTGATAATATAGTTTCAATGTATATTTACCCTTTTGAGGAACAAAACTGCCCAGGAGTGACGTCAGAGAAGTGACAAAATCACACATTATCTATAACAAGAAGTTCTGTCAAGAACTAAACGAGCCTACTTTCCCGTACATTGACATCGGCATTCTCGCATCTGATCATTATTCTCTTGATTATCTGAGACTTAAAATTATGTCAAACATACCTTTTTAGCACTTAGAGCTGATTTCGAAAAGCAAAATATACCCCTTTCATCAGATGAAATAGACACGTAAAAAGTAATTAACGAATAAATAAAGTTTTGCCGCACCTTTTAAAGAGTGTAACTGTTACAGTTCCTCCGTAGAAAAAATCCTCCATCGTTTTCAAAATAATAATAATAATAATAATAATAATAATAATAAAATAAATAAATAAATAAATAAAAGTACAAAGAGCATCAAAACACATTTTATCAAAGAAAGAAAAAAAAAGAAAAAAAAACTCGTCCGTTAATAAAATGTCTCGAATTTCACTTTTAATCTGTTGCCAGTTGTTAAATATAAATAAAAAATAAAATGTTCTCGTGAATGAAAAATTTTTGTTACAAAAAAAAACATCGTCTGCCAAAAATAATAATAATAATAATAATAATAATAATAATAATAATAAATAAAATAAAACAAATGAATAAATAAACAAAGAAATCGTCTGCACAGTCAGTAATTTTTTTTCTGAGCCTGCATTTCCGCCATGTTTGCGGAATCGGAGTCGGAATCAGAGTCCTCACAGAAGATTACTCAGAAAAGTACGTTACAAACATTATTTATCAAAATCATTTTCTTACAAAGTTAGTTTGAAGGAAATCCGACTTTAAGTTCAGAATCAACATTCAACTTAAATTCCCCGTAGACGCTAATGTTAATTTTTTTTTTCTGAACGGTTCATTATTGAACGAAAAATGGTTCAAATCAAAAAGCGAAATATGGGAATGTGTGGGAAAGCCTCTCCGAGATCTTTCAAACAAAAAAAAGTTTATTCCATTCGGACGGTTCACTCAAAAGTTATTAGGTGGGGAAAGGTTGCTTGAACGGTTCAATGTTGAACGAAAACGTGTTCAAATTGAAAATTTAAATACGGTAATGAAGTATCCTTGCTGAGATCCTTCGAACAAAAAAAGTTTATTTAAATCGGACTGTTCATTCAAAAGATATTAAGGGTGACGGCTTGATTGAGCGGTTCAATGTTGAACGAAAAATTGTTCAAATCGAAAATGTAGATACGGGAATGAAGTATCCTTGAAAAGATCTTTCGAACAAAAAAAAAGTTTGTTCAAATCGGATTGTTCACTCAAAAGTTAGCATCGCGGGACCGGTTGTTTGAACGGTTCAAAGTTGAACCAAAAATTGTCCAAATCGAAAAATCAAATATGGGAATGAGCTGCACTCGCTGAGATCTTTCGAACAAAAAAAATTATTCCATTCAGACGGTTCACTCAAAAGTTATTAGGTGGAGAAAGGTTGCTTAAACGGTTCAATGTTGAACCAAAAGTGTTCAAATTGAAAATTTAAATGCGGTACTAAAGTATCCTTGCCGAGATGCTTCAAACAAAAAAAAGTTTGTTTAAATCGGACTGTTCATTCAAAAGTTATTAGGGGTGACAGCTTGATTGAGCGGTTCAATGTTGAACGAAAAATTGTTCAAATCGGAAATGTAAATACGGGAATGAAGAACCCTTGAAAAGTTCTTTCCAACAAAAAAAAGTTTGTTCAAATCGGACTGTTCATTAAAAAGTTAGTATCGCGGGACCGGTTTTTTGAACGGCTCAAAGTTGAACCAAAAATTGTTCAAATCAAAAAATCAAATATGGGAATGAGCTGTACTCGCCGAGATCTTTCCAACAAAAAAAAGTTTGTCCAAATCGGAATGTTCATTCAAAAGTTATTAGGGGGGGACAGACAGACCGACCGACCGACCGACCGACCGACCGACACACAAATTCCCCATCTCAATACCCTACTTTCAAATTTTTAATTTTTCGATATTCATTTTACCTTTTTATTTTTTTAACTTGGCGATATTTTTTTAACTTGGCGATATTTTTTGGACTTGGCGATATTTTTTAGATGCATTAAGCTACTTTTAATACTTTTTTCGTCTTTCTTTTATTTTTAACGGGAAAGTAGGCTAAAAACCACATGACGCATGCTTCTTACCAGAACTTCTCGTAATCCGTAATGTCTGCACACAATTAGCATTACATTATACATACGCACTTTTAGGTAACGATGAAATATAAAAAGTTATACTTACGAGGGGAAATACTACAGCAACTGGCGCAGTACGTTTTTAGGCACTTTCAACGAGAACCGAGGCAATAATATTCGATTTTTTTAAACCTCTTATCTAGCTTTTAACTTAACTCGGTATTACACTGGTTATTCGCAGTCAACGTCATCCTTATGCATTTTATACTAAATTTCAGTCTTAGAAGTTCGCCAGGTGAGGGTGACACTGTTGATACGGCCCGTCAAAAAGTGTATTTTTTAAATATTAATAAATACTTTTTCAATGTTTACTGATGAAATATGTTTCTATGTTAATGTGAGTGTATGATTATGGCAAAAAACATTATGCCAAGTTAGCAAAAATGGAACGTCGAACATGTTTGTATAAAAACTAGTATTTGAACAATGGACAGGCCAGGGGAGTATACACTGAAGTGACAAAAGTCATGGGATAGCAATATGCAAATTTTCAGATGGCAGTAGTATCGCATAGAACAGGTATAAATGCGCAGTGCTTTTACAGAGCTTTCATTTCTGTTCAAGTTATTCATGTGAAGAGGTTTTAACGTGATGATGACCGCACGACGTGAATTAACAGACTTTGAACGCGGAATGTTAGTTGGAGCTAGACGCATGGGTCATGCCATTTCGGAAATCGTTAGAGAATTCAACATTCCCAGATCCACTGTGTCAAGAGTGTGCCGAGAGTATGAAATTTCAGGCATAACATCCCACCATGGACAGCGCAGTGGTCGACCGCCTGCACTTAAAGATCGAGACCGGCGACGTCTGCAAAGAGTCGTAAATTCTAACAGACAAGCAACACTGCGTCAAATCACCGTAGAAATCAATGTGGGACGTACAATGGACGTGTCTGCTAGAACTGTGCGGAGAAATTTGGATTTCTTGGGCTATTCCAGCAGAAGACCGACTCGAGTGCCTTTACTGACAGAACGACATCGCTTGCAGCGACTCTCGTGGGCACGTGAGCATATCGGTTGGTCCCTAGATGAATGGAAAACCGTGGCCTGGTCCGATGAGTCACGATTTCAGCTGGTAAGAGCCGATGGTAGGATTCGAGTGTGGCGCAGACCCCACGAAGCCATGGACCCAAACTGTCAGCAAGACACTGTTCAAGCTGGTGGTGGCTCCGTAATGGTGTGGGCTGTTTTTTCATGGCATGGACTTGGTCCTCTAGTGCGACTGGACCGAACATTGACTGGAAATGCTTATGTGCAGCTACTTGGAGATCACTTGCAGCCATTCATGGACTTCATGTACCCAAACAACGATGGGATTTTTATGGATGACAATGCGCCATGTCACCGGGCCACAACTGTTCGCAATTGGTTTGAAGAAAATTCTGGACAATTCCAACGAATGATTTGGCCACCTAGATCGCCCGACATGAATCCCATTGAGCATTTATGGGACACCATCGAGAGGTCTGTTCGTGCCCAAAATCCTGCCCCATCAACGCTTTCACAATTATGGACGTCTATCGAGACAGCAAGGCTCAATATTCCTGCAGAAGACTTCCAACGACTTGTTGAGTCCATGCCACGTCGAGTTGTTGCACTTCGCCGGGCAAAAGGAGGGCCGACACGATATTAAGAGGTATCCCATGACTTTTGTCACTTCAGTGTACATTTATGATTATTTTCATGTATAAATGCTAAAAATAGTTGTAGAGAATTAATTGGGTGGACCATATTAAATATAAGACTTTTATGCTTCAGCATACAATTACATTTTTACAATCAGTTTCCCATGAAGTTTTTCAATCGGCCATCTTAATTCAAATAGCGTAGAATCACCCATATATACACATATCCATTTTTATATATGAATGATTCTACAAAAATGGGCAAATTTGTGTGCCATACTGATTACTTTTTTTGTTTTTAATTTAATAAAAAACTATTTTGGGAATATTTTTATGCGTCTTTTGTTCTATAATTCTGATTATCAACAAAGTCAATAATTAATTATTATTCAGTTAAAAATAAAATATTACATTGAAATGTCATCCACATGCTCTGTCCCATAGGTGCAATTTTCACAATCAAAGGAATATAGATTAAAAAAAATAAGTGATTTTTTTCTCAAGAGTTTTTTATTTATAAATGTGAATGTGTGCAAGATGTAAACCACAAAAAAAGTAAAAGAATGTGAAAATAATATCTCTAAAAATTAATTTAGGCAGGGATTCAAGTGAAACAGCACTGCGATCGCTTCGAATTGCAATCGCTACTGGAAGTGAATTACATTATTATCAACTTAACTTGGCATGACGTCACTACGGGTGGAGCCAATAAGAGCTCACAAGCACTCAGCGATCTCCTCTTATTCGCCAAGTAGGCTGTGACGTTTTATCTAGCTCGTTTTTCATAGGCAAACGTCACGCTGACGTCACGATGTTTTTATCAAGAAACGTTCTAATGTAATTCATTTCCAGTAGCGATTGTAATTTGCGATGGCCTGTTTTACTTGAATCCCTGCCTTAACCTTTGTCCCAGCGATTATCAGTCATCCACATATCTGAAAAGTATAGATATTTTTCTCTAAAATGTTTTATTTCAAAATCTGGCAACACATCTTAAAATGAAGCATGGAACTTTGTTATTCTTGGCTGAAGATTAATTTTGCTGTTCGGCAATTACTTTTTGATAAAAAGCAAGCTAAACTTCACTTTCAAGGCAAGTGTTTTTCATCTTTGTCATTAACATGGCCCACAAAATGCAAGTAAAATGTACATGTAAAAATTTTTTGATGATGAATAGTCCTAAATCTTACATTTGTAGGTTCTTATTCGAAGTTAAGCCGAAAAATATTCAGGCATGACGTTTTGAGAACATATTACTTGTGTTTTGTCATTCACATGCCCTTTTTCTTATGTCATTCACATGCCCCAAAATGAGACCCGTGGATGAATCAAAAGCCAAACTATGACAGTACAATGTTTAAAAATTATGTCTAACAGTTTACAGGTTAAAAAGTCTCATTAATATACCTATTGTGTTTGTGTTATTCACATACTTATTGTGTTATTCACATACCCATTGCGTCATTCACATGTCCTTTTTATCATTCATATGCCTTCAAAAAAATAAAAATGCAAAATTACAATAAAATACAAACATTTAAGCTCGGCTGATATTCTATTTTGATTATGCAACTCTTAAAGTGCTTTGCTGATTTTTTTTAAATTTTTAATTTTGAATTAATTTTTTGAAATCTACATGTAAGAAATATTCCCGTATTTGTAGAATCACCCATATTTTGATATTCAACTTAAAAGGGCACACATGTCACATAGTCCTTAACTGGTTTTAAAATACCAAGTTATTCACCATCAGCAAAATGTGCATTCGACTTTAAATGCTTCCATCAACTTGCCAGACACCATTCCGACATTCTTCCCTTGAAAGCGCGAATTTATATTTTACGAGCGGTCATTTCTGAGTTTCGTAATTGCATTCCTTGCATGCTGAATGCGGCTCGTGTCAGTGCCGTCCATTTTTAAAGGCATCTATTAGAGAACAACAGTTGGCATCGATCGGCACTGAAATATTAAAAGCTACCAACACTCGCTGGCTGAGATTATGTATATATACTGCGATTATGAATTTCCTCGGCTCTGGGAAAATCAATATCGTTGTATTAACTCAGAATAATGTCTAGTTTAATTAGGCAAAACCCGCGTATCAATAGTTTTATTCTTAAAGATTTTGAATTTTTGTTTTTTGTTAATTTCTTTTAGTTAGTTCAAGTAGATTTAATTCTATGCTGCTGAATTGCAAAGTTAAATTTTTTTCAACGAATCTTAGAAACTTTTTTACGTGTATTCTAACCCCATGTACATGTATAAAGCAGTGAGTAACCACCCCTAAGCAAGGGCTAAAGCAGAAACATGCAATACACCGCCAACTCGGCTATTTCGATCCATGGACAGTTGTTTCGAGCTTATTATGCTCTCATCAGCATGGAATACGAAAGTAGTCGAGTTGGAGGCAAAAATCCTCTTATAAAGCAAAGAGAGCCAAAAAACTGGTAGCTAATGCGAAATTAGAATACCAGCGAGCGACCGCACTTGGTACGGTACAACTCGTAAATATTTTAGGCAGAGCTCAAGGTATAAAGCAGTGAGTAAC